>JAKWJA010002496.1:34954127-35006627 GCA_027704765.1 Solanum habrochaites | reverse complement strand
GGGGGGGGGTGGGGGGCGGTGGTGGGGGTGGGTGGGGGGGAGGGGGGGGGAGGGGGGGGATGGGACGGGGTGGGTCGGGGCGGGTGGAGGGGGGTGGGGGGAGGGGGGGGGGGGGGGTGGGGGGGGGGTGGGAGTGGGGGGGGTGGGGGGGGGGTGGGGGGGGGGGGGGGGGGATGGTGGTGTGGTGGGTGGGGGTTGGGTGTGGGGTGGTGGGTGGGGGTGGGTGGGGGGGGCGGTGGGGGGGGGGTGGGGGGGTGGGTGGGGGGCGGTGGGGGGGGGGTGGGGGGGGGGGGGGGGGGTGGGGGGTGTGGGGGGGGGGGGGGTGGTGGGGGGAAAAACACAAAACAAAACCAACAAAAAAAACAAACAAAACAACCCAAAAAAACAAAAAAAAACAAACCACAAAATAAACAACAAACAACAACAAAACACAAAAAAAAAAAAAAAACAAACAACAAACAAAAAAAAAAAACAACAAAAAACACACCACACACTATCTAAGATTGTCTATTTTAGCTCGGGTTTATCTCATTATTTGCATATGGTTCCACAACCCTAGTTATGGAGTTAGTTATCATGCCATAAACACAATATTCAAATGTATCAATAGAATTCATTTGTAATTACTTCAATAAGAAGAATTAAAATCCAAAGGTTGCTTGATTAATTCACCAAAAAATCACTTGCAATCAATGATAATCCCCAACATCTAACACTAATACCAAGAGTCTAATAATATGATGTCTAAAACTACTGGTGTCTAACCTCAAAAAACCGAGGTTTTTGAAACTTATTTATATACAAAATAAAAAACCTAATTACACCTAAGAATTCTAATGCGGGAAATCTGCCAACCGACCGGCAGTGGTCGACGGGACCATGCGACGGATCGTACTGGTCCTGACGGACCGTCATGGGACTCCGTCGTCCCATACTGTACACTTTCTTCTGCTGCTTTTCGTTACCCTCGACGGCAAGTATGACGGACCGTCATAGGGCACAACGGTCTGTCGAGGGTCTTCGTTTACAAAATACTTAAAATCATCGGAATCTGGGTAATTGGATCATTCTCAGAACTCCACGACGAACCTGAGAAACAAACGTCAATATACATGACGGGAACGTCGCAAGCTCTGTCATCCCAAAACTTGGTCAGACTTCCCCATCTTCCTTCAGCAGCTTATCTACACTGCCCCCACTCACAGCACGACGGACCGTCATCACTCCGTAGGTGTCTTTCTGGCATTTATTCTCTCAAAATCTCCGCATTTCGGCTGTTGTGTGTTGGACAGATTTCCGAAAACAAAGAGGAAGCTTATATAAAAATATAGCACAAAAGGCTTTTGGAACGCTCTAATTAAGGAAAAGTATTAATTATACCGTGAAACACGGTATATCACGTATTAATTCAAATTCAAAGTCTATTGAATGTTATCCATTGTCATAAAATTGTAATTATGCACGCGATGTAAAATTCTTAAAGCTGGAAAAAGAAGAAAGAAAAGGCAAATAACACATACAAAAAATGAAATTGGTAGCAATGGTCACAGAAGCATTTGTAGCACGAGAACAAGTGGAATGGTGGATAGAAACTGGTGCAAAACTCGTCATATATGGGTAATCGAAAATTCTTTCACGAAATATGAACTTAGTTGGGGGCGATAATGTTTTGCTACGGGAAACTCATCCTCTGCTAGGTTGTGGGAAAGGGAACTGTAACTAAAATCACTTTCCGGAAAGATGGTACATTAATAGAAATATTGCATGTTCCTGAATATTCGAAAAGACTTGGTGTGTCAGGTCACGTTTCTTCGAAGCATGGTTTAAAATGATTTTTGAGGCATATAAAGTTATTTTGTCTACTAACAAAGTCATGTTTGTGGAAGAGGTTATCTACAAACATGTGTGGGGGCCCATGTTTCAAACCCAATATTCAATAGAAAATATTATGCTTATATTGTGGGATCTTGTAGATTTATGGAATGAACGTCTTGGTCCTGTGAAGTTTCGTCCAGTCAACTTTATGGTGAAAAATGGATTAATTAATGGGTGGAAAGGATCATGTTGCTAAGTGTATTACTTGTAGTAAAATTTAAATAACAAAGAAACCTTTTAAGGTCGTTGAAAAGGATATCCACACTGGGAATTTATCCACACTGATATTTGTGAGATGTGGATTGTTTATTACGTCAAGGGAAAGAGATATTTGTCCCTTTCATTGACTATTAATCCAGGTATACATATTTCTTTCCATTAAAACAAAGATGAGGCATTATAGGACTTTTTTAAAAAAAAAAAAAAAAACACTATAAAGCAAGAAGTTGAAAATACATTAGTTTGAAGCTTAAAAAAAATTTAGATTCTTGATAGCAGGGGAGAAATTTTACTGTTTTGGTGCAAAAGAAGGCATTGAGAAGAAAACAATTGTACTATGTCTTATACACCACAACAAAATGGGGTTCAGGTGCATGTTTTGTTTCTTGTGTGTGTAGCAGAAAGAAAAATAGAAACTCTCATTGAAAATGGTTAACTCTATGCGTATGGATCTGGTTGTATCACTGAAAAATTTGTGGACTGAAGCCTATTTTCTGCATGTCATTTTTTGAATCGAATTCTTCCAAGAAACATGATTCATCTCCATATTCAACTTTGGAAGAAGCGAAAGCTGCAAATATGAAAGTATTTTAAAGTAGGGGTGGCTTAGCTTATTGTTAGTTACCAGATTCAACAATTGACTAAGATTGGCTATATAAGGAGTAGATAGGTATTTATTGGTTATCATAAACCAGTAAGGCTTATAGATTTTTGACTCTTGAGACTCCAAGCCCTCACACAATTATTGAATCGTTGATGCTAACTTTTTTGAGCATATATTTCCGAAGGAAAAAAGAGTTTTTGGAACAAACATACAAAGTTCTATATATCTAATCTAAAGAAAAATAGTTGAACCTTTGGAAGAAAGACTCGACAAAGGCGTAGTTCAAGATCAGCCAAACCAAGAGATTTTGGACCCAAATGTTTCAAGTTATTAGTTGAAAAGGGATCCTGGGAAAATTATGCTGAAGCAATGGGTTCACATGATGCTCCTCTCTGGTGGGAATCTATTGATGATGTGAAATGTACTCCGTTATGTTTTAAAACAAAAACACATGGAATTTTATCAGACCTTTTCCCCTGGAGTAAAAAAGTTTTTCTATTGGTTGTAGATGGATCTTTAGGAAAGATATTAAAATTTGATGAACCTTAGATAAGTACCAAAGCTCGTTTGGTGGCAAATGTTTTACTCAATTGAAAGATATTGATTATTTTGATACATTTTGCACTGTAGCTCGAATGACTTCTATTAAACTCTTGATGCTTTAGCCGCAACTCATCGGTCTGTAATAATCCAAATGGATGTGCAGAATTGCATTCTGAAAGGCGGAGATCTTGATGAAGAGGTTTACATGAAAACAACCCGAAGGATGATCTTCATTCCCTGGTCAAGACAGACAAGTTTGTAAGATTCTTAAATCTCTTTATGGATTAAAAACAAGACTCCAAAAAAAACAATGGAATACGAAAATTAGAAGAGTAATGATTTCTAATGGCTACTCAATCAATGGTAGTAATATTGTATATTTAGCAAAATCAAGAAAAAATCTGGTGTTATAATAGTCTTTATGTAGATGATTAGTGATATGTTTGTTCTTTGGAGGTGATATTGAAGAGTTAAAGAAACACAAGTTTTTCTAGCTTCTCATTGAAATGAAAGATCTTGGAGAAGCTGAGGGAATTCAGGGTATGAAAGTTTTATAAGATAGCGAATGGCTGACGCTTACTCAATTCAAGATGATATTGAGAAAGTTCTTAAAGAGGTTCGTCTTTGATGACCAAACCTGCTCCTACACCATTTGATCCTAGCATTCAAAAACTAATGCGGACCTCTAGTGATGTTCTCGACCAGCTACATTATTCTAAGATTGTGGCGAGTCTTATGTATGCCATTGCATTGTTACAAGGCCAGATATTGGTACGCAGTAGGAACTTTGAGCATTTTTTTACCAGTATCCCGGAGTTAAAATTGGAATGCCTTTTAATTCGTGTTTTAAGATACCTGAAGGGTACAATTAATGGTGGCCTGCATTATTCTACTTTCCCATTGTTCTTGAAGGGTTATAGTTGATGCTACTGGGAATTTGATTGAAGACTATTAATCTGTACTGCTGGTTTTACTTGGCTGGAGCAGCGATTTCTTGGAAGAATTAATGAGCAGGACAGTGTATTACTAATTCAACCATGGAGTCTATGTCTTCTGCAGGACAAGAAAGTTGATGGGTTGTTGCGGCATACAATGATGATAGATATTCCTTTATGGAGTAAGCCCAATACCACCTTTAACTATCTATTGTGATAATTAAGTTGCTATTATTTCGCGCTTCCAAGTGACTGCTATAAGGGGCAAGTTGAACAAGTTCGTCTCAAACATTAAATCATGTAATTGTGGATTGTAAGTATTAAAGGAAGGCGTGATAATGCTTCAATATGTGAAGTCCAATTTATTTAGGGATTATGCTAAAGGGTTAGGCAAAGAGTTAGTGGTGGAAACTTGTTAATGGATGGGAATTAAAGCCTGTTGTAAATAATTGTACTTTATGGATAACCCTAAACATTAATGATGTTAATCTTGGGTCCACAAGGGGAAAAAACAGTAAAGTTTACAATGTTGCAGCCCACATCAAATAAAATTCTCATTTTTAAAATAAAATGAACATAAGTAGATGTGCATGATTGAGATTCTTTTCTTCGTCATAAAATTTATAAGCCCGATCTCGGTGTGGTTGCTTTAGTAAGAAAATCTTGATAAATTTTATTTTTTGCTATTCCTACTGAAGAGAAGGATGAGATATATTTCGTAATAAGTCTATAAATGGAGTTCGATTGGAATGTGTAGGAATTTACTCTTGATAGATTATCGATACTTTGTGTAAAAGGAGGATGAGTGAGAGTAATTTATCTTAATGAAAGTCATAGGACTATTTGGTCGGAGTCATGCAAAGTTACTCTTGATGTATTCACCACACTTAAGTTGCGAAGTCGAGGCCGCTTCAATCCCATATTTTAACAGGAAAATTTAAAGCACTTGGCTAAAAAAGAATTCAGGCACATGGCAGTTAAAGTGTCAAAGGATTTCGATTTTCACCAGAACATAGTGTTTATGGAGTGGAGATTTCTCAACTTCATTTCAATGATAACTTAGTTCAAGATTTGTTCACTAAGTAGTCAATGATTTAGAGAAAAAACCTTTACTAGATAATGGTTAAAGTTTCAAAAGATACCATTAGATGCATGTTTGCAGATTAATTTGTCTCAATATTTTTTGAATTTTTCAAAGAAAAAATTTCTTGAAACAAATGGGGGAATTGTTAAAGGCGGAATTTCAGTGTTTCAATTAATTTTGAAACAAATTCATCCGTTTGAATCAACACATACATGAATGTGAGTTTAACAGTCATTTACTTCAATTCTATGTTATAACCATTTGCAAGAAGTTTTTTTTTTTTTAATTCTCGTTATGGGTTTTTGAAAGATAAGTTTTTTGTTTCCATTCAGGAACCTAATAAATTCTCATTAATAAAAACCTTTTTCTTGCAAAACTGTTTATCATATAAATTGAGTTTCCTTGGTTGAAAAAGAAAAGCATTCAAACAAAAGTACTTTCCCTTGAAAACATTGTGAGCACATTGATTCAAAAAGGTGAAATCACAATTCAAGAATAGAAGAGCAACATTCTTGAAGGCTACTTGTTTTGTGGCTTGTTGCATCCCGATGATACAGTTGTGATTGATTCTTCCGATAGCTCGTGGGGGGGGCAGAGACTCCAAACTATCCAAGAAACGTATTAACGTGCCTATAAGCCAAGTAAGTTTTATTTTGTATTCCTTGTCATTTTATTCATTATTGTTCATTTGTTTTACCACTTGGTGTTGTTGTATTGTCAGCTTTCGTACTCCTGTTTAGTAAGGAGGACGAGGGAGGGAATAAAGATCTGGTTGGTTCTCGATACTAAATCCCTGCCATCGAAATGATTTACCAAAACATTATCGTATCAAGCATTTTAACAATCTTCTTCCACAATTTGTGTGATTCCCAATTGTCATGGCGATAGTATTGGAGCTATGAGGATCTCATTCTCAGTATATATATATAGGCTGGGGCAAACTGAGGGTTTTACCAATTTCTGTACTTTAGTGGAAGGCCAATGTGATGACAAAATTTTGACCAATGATTCCTTAAAATACGTAAGGTCCTTTAGCACGGGAGTGATTGATTTGTTTCTACTTGGCCTCCCATGGATGTAAATGCAAAAATGAGCTATACATTCAATATACTTTATAAAAAAGTACTACCCAGTTGTCAAGATTGTGCCAAGAGTTTTTTTTAGGTAGATTGGAGGGGTGGACTAAGTATGGTTTTTAAATCGGGCCTGTATACAACAAAATTGAATATTGGTTGTCTTTTTTTTTATTGTGTCAGTCCGTTCCTCATACATAAAATGGAGCCACAATTGTTGACACACCAGGGTGTATGTTGGGGGTTCCAATTTTGAAGGGTTGAATATTCATCTACCACAATGTCGTTTTCAATTAATTGAAAGATTGTATGAAATAATAATGTTGTCAAAGGAGAAGATACGTACTTGAATCTGGATTGAAATTAGAATGATTGTAATCAATGGGGTATACATGGAAATTGAGCCTGTATTCTTCCATACTGGTTGATGCAAATGCGTTGCCCTAGGTTACCTGTAAAGTGTTATTATACTGGGTTAATTATAATAGTATTAATGTATACTCTGGCTTGCTATATGTTACTGTTGTACATGGTTATGTAACAACAAGTATTGTCCATTTTCCATTGAGGCGTGGTGAGTACATAGTAATATTGAACAATATGAACTTACCATTCATCTGGTGCATCATTTCTTGTGGTGCAAAGTTTGATGCATTCACCAAATTTGTAAATCTTTTCAGGAAGTGTAGTAGTTGCTGCATTTTCTTAATTGGTTCATACTTGTATTTGTGGCTGATTTATGTGAGATTTCTCTTCAATCTAGCATAATGGCCCCTGAATCTTTTGATATGGTTTATTTCCTCTGTCTTAGTAGTGTCGTCTTTTTCATTTTAAAATCTTGGAAATCTTTGTTGCAGCATCCTATCCTGCAGAGCTAAATCCGACAGCAGTTGTTGAATCAATATAATCTCTATGGGTATATTAATAAGTCTTTGAAATCTCTAACTATGTTTGTGATCACTTCCATTCGGCCTGTTTCACACAATAGTAAAAAGTATGTTATTTGTGCATAATAATGGATACAGTAAAGATAACATTGTACACCTACCACCTACCGACTGAACTTAGTTAACATAGTCCGTACTTAGTTGTTCATACTATACTTAAATTACTAATGGTTTTTGTCTGTATATTATCCGCTTGACTGTTGGTCATTGTGTTGTATTTTTTCATCATTCTTAATGCTAAATAAGGCAATATTTAGCTAGACGTTTATTTTCATTCATTCCGTAGTTTTGCAGTTTATAATTTTAGGTAGCAGAGACCTCCATATTTGCATAATCAGTAGCATAAAAGTAAGAGACAATATAGTAAATGACCCATTATCAGGTCAAATTCACCGTATCGATGGATGTATTTTTTTATTCTAAAGGCAAGTCTGGGGATGCAGACTATGATGCGTGAATTTCTTATCCGCACATAGGTAACATTTCTTGTTGTATGGTAGCATGTATTCGTATTGTCCTGATGTTCAACGGTTTTGAGTTTGACCTTTGTTATATTGTTGTGTAAGAGTAACTTATGTCAACTTTTATCTCTGTAGGGTTGTCTTTTTTCCATGATTTTTACAATAGTGTTATTGAATACGCAGTGAAAATGTGGGTATTTTTTCCCAGTACCTTGGGCACTTAGATAGAATTTCCGATCCAATCCCGATTGCAGTGTGGCACTGTTGTGGTTGTATACAAAGATGGAGATAGTACACTAATGGATGTGACTTTTGTGGAGTATGGGTCAGAATATATTTTAGGCTATGTAATTATAGTGCGTTGTATTCAAATTGCACAGTAGTTTTGATTATATTTGAGTTGATTGCATTTAAAGGTATGAGGTTGTGACTTAGTCTGACAACGTACACATCGTTTCTGTGCTTGTTACCATTTGTATATATATTCTAAATGTGTAGTGCATTTTAAATTGTTTTGTGGCGCATTAACGGTCACCAAAATAACTGACAGTCCACAATTTCTATTTATGCCAAAGACACATCATATGGATTTTTCCGTGTAATAATATATAATTTGTTACGTGTATTAATATATAATTTCAATTGCAGAAGTGGTTGTATAGCTACGGTTCCATTCAAATTATTGTGTTCCTTCACTTGTAAAATAAATGAAATTTTTCATCGTGTACTTAATGTAATCTGATTTCTGAAAGATGCAACTATTATTTTTAAAAATAACTTATATAGTTTATGGTTGAGTAAACTCATACATTACGTATACTTAACTCCCACCTTAAATACACTTTTATTATTGATTATGTACTTTGAAAATATGTATGGATGTTGTTTTTCAGCTTTAAAAATTGTAAATAATCATATCAGTGTAAAGATATAATGGAAATTGTAAGTTTACGGTTCTTATTGCACTAAGTTGATTTGTATTATTAAATATTTTATTTGAGGGATTCAAGATGTACGTTACAAGAAAATTGCTTATTAAACAAAAAATATACGATTTCATTAATCACATCATACCATTTTTGTTGTGTAGATAAAGAAATCAATATTAAACTTGCCACATAGGTAAATACAATGAATTTTCCACCGCCTTAGGATATCCATTGCAATTAGGATAAAAAAGTTGAGCTACACTTGGCACAAAATATTGTAAGATACACATTTACATTAATAAATAATCATTTATAAGAAGGATAAATCCATATGTTTTAAGAAGATGATGTAATTGGAAATTAAATCTCACATCCCAAATTAGTTGGATATACGTTACACCATTCAGTACCTAATCCTTCGAACAATTTAAGTTTATCAATCCTTAGTGAATGAAGATAAGTGCAATCACATATTGTTGAAGTAAAATTGACCTCAAACAACCTAGTAAGTGCAATTGAAGATGAGGACAACAACAAACTACATTTTTTTTAAGAATAATAAATCATCCATCACAAAGATATAATAAAATTATGTATTACCTTAGACATCTTCTTAGAATCAAAATTGATGAAATAAAAAAAGGTGATTTAACATATATATATAATAATCTTCTATGAACTCTTTTGGCATTTCATGAATAATGGCAGTGTAATTTCATGTGTTATTAAATTTTTATTGATGGTATGGTATATCCGATGGCTATATACCCCTCTATGTCCTGGAACTCTGATTATGTTGGTGTTTTTGTTTCATTTACTTGTAGAAGGGAGTGGTTTTGTGAAGTGTTGGTGTTTATTATGGTAGTTGATCAAACGACAATCTGGCTAATCATTACCACTCACACATTGCATGGCGAATAAAATAGCATGTAGTATGTAGTTAACATTGTTGATTGACATTCGGTTTAACAATACAAAATAACATGTTTGTAGTCAATAATCTACATATGCAACATTATGTTTTTGTCAAACCCTTTATTGTAGTTACTAATACATAGTCAATACACATCCTGAAAGAACCTACTTCTTTAGTGAACTAATAGTATCGACATTAAAGTATGGGAATGCTCTATTTGGTATTTGTCTTGGTGGAATTAAAGCTTTCTTCGTCGTCCTCTATGTATAGGCTTCTCTTCTTCATTAGTTTTTGAGTTGAGACTCTTCTCTTCAAAATGGGTTCTGTTGCATCATCCTGATCTTCTTCCGGTAAATCACTGGTCATAGATCCATCTGATTTCCAGTCATTCGGAGCATTTATGTATTTCATTTCTCCTTAACCCTTATAAATGTAATAAAACTAAAACATTATTACCAATTTAAGGTTTTCTGTTTATTTTACAGTTGGCTTAATTTTACTACTTCACCTTAGATTCTTGTTGAAGGTTGTAAGGATCTGAAACTTCCTCATACTGAATGTCAAGTTGTGACTCTATTTTGGTTAGTCCTGCGATATGTTTGTGTAATGACCTGTTTAGTCGTTTTGAGCAGTAGAGTTTATTCTGGTAATAACTGTCTGGGTCGACGGATGCCACGACGGACCGTCATGGGCGCGATGGACCGTCGAGGGTGTCTCGTTCCAAAACACTTAGACCCTGAGAATTTGAGCACGGAGCTTCGACTCTCTGAACGTCACGACGGGATGGAAGGACGGGGGACCTCGCAGGCATGGACAGGCCGTCAGGGACTCTTAAGAATTTGAGTCTCTCTGAACGCTTGTTGTGACGACTCTGCAGGAAGGACCGCGGTAGCACGACAGACGTCACAGGCTGCGTAACTTGACTGGTCGGATTTCCTGTTAAATGTTTGTAAGGGGCCATTTTGGACTATTCCTGATGATATTATAAAGTTAGTGGTTTAATGTAATAATTCAATTACTTGGGGGTTAAAGGAGATAACTTTGAAATAAAATAGAGGGTTATTTTTAGATCTTTATACTTAATTATTATGACAAGTAGGGTAAAAGAAAAAGGTTTTTGAATAAGAAAAACAGAAAGAACAGATGAGAGAGGAGGGAGAGAGGAAACGAGGAGAGAAGACGAGACGAAGAGGGGAAGCGAAGATTTTTGAGGAGTAGCTTGCGTGATCACGAATTATTCGGTGGAGGTAGGTTATGGTTTATGCTTTTCATAGTAAACTCTTAATAGCAATGATAGTATTGGGGTAGTATTGTAAGTTCTCCTATATGCTTAATTGTTGATACAGAATGATTGATTATGAATTGTGATGAATTAGCATATGAGATGTTGCATCTCAAGCTAAAACCTCTTTGTTATATGATGGCTTGGCATAACAGAAGACTTCTTGTGAACTAAAAAGAATGAGGGTAATGGATCGCGGTCTGTTCACGAACAGACACGTAGATTAGTGATCGGGGTGTTCAGTTCCGACACCAGGATAGTAGTGGATTCGGGTGTCCAGTTCATACACCAGGATAGTAATGATCGGGTGTCACGTTCCGACACCAGGATAGAGTGGATCGGAGCGTCACTTCCGACACCAGGATATTAAAGAGAATGTGAATCTTGTAATATGTTAAAGATAATGCAATCTAAAGAACCTGTTCAAAATGAGTATGTGATGGAGGCTTGAGTCCTTATAGATGTGCTAGGTGTTATGGCCAAGGGGTTAGGGTAAAAATGTGTTGCTACTATTAAGAATATTGTTTGATTTTTAGTTATTATCTCGAAAATATATTGTTTCCTTTGAGTTAGCGATGATAGCTACTCAGTACTTGTGTTTTGTACTGACCCCTACTTGTAGTTTCTTTCTTGTTATTTGTGGGAGTGCCAGCAAACGGTGCCATCGACTCGTCTCAACCGCAACTCTAGCCAGGGACTTCAGCATAATCAGCTTCAGGCGTGAGCTATGTTCCTAGCATCCGGACTGGATTCTTTCTTCGCGTTTGATGTCTTGAAGTTTCGGACATGGGGACCATCTCTTTTACTTATTTAGTTTCTTAGATACTCTTAGATTTAGTAATTGATGGATATATGTTCTTGTGATGATGAACTTCAAGGTTATGGGAATTGTAATGAATAAATTTTAGAAACTTACTAATTGATTTCCTTAATGAGGTTTTAAGTCTTCCGCATTACTTTCTGTTTATTATGGTTGAAATGTTGGGGATTAGATGGTTGGTATCTCACATAGCGAGAGTACAAGAGTAAATGTGGGTACTATTCCCAAAACCTGAAAGTCATTCATCACAAGAACATCTATCCTTAAATTACTAAAATCTAAGAGTATCTAAGAAACTAAAATAAGTAAAAGAGATGGTCCATGTCCGAACTCAAGACATGGAAAGACGCGAAGGGAAAGAATCCATCCGAGCCTAGGAAACAATAGCTCACCCTGAAATCTGATCTATGCTGAAGGCTGGCGAGAGTTGGGTTGAGTAGAAGTCGATGTCACGTTTGTGAAAACTCCCACAAATAAAAAGAAAGAAACATACAAAGGGGTCAGTACAAAACACAAGTGACGAGTAGGTATCATCGGCAACTCAAATAGAAAACAATATATTCAGATAATAACATGAAAATCAACTTAATAATCTTAACAGGTGATAAAACAACATTTACCATAACCCTTGGCCATAACCACAAGCACATCTATGAGGATCAAGCCTCCACACCATACGTTCATTTGTGGGAAACAGGTTTCTTTAGATTGAGTATATTAACATATTACAAGATTCATTCTCTTTAATATCCTCGGTTGTCGGAACGTGACACTCCGATCCATTAATATCATGGTGTCGGAAACATGACAACCGATCTCCATTACTATCTGGTGTCGGAAAGTGACACCCCGATCCACTACTATCCATTGGCGTGTCGGGAACGTGACACCCGATCCACTAATACTACGTGTCGGTCTGTAGTTTGTTGGACTACCTCGATCCATTAACTCGTGTCTTTTTGTATTGTTCATTCAAGTCTTCTTTATGCAATTTGGACATGCATCATTAACATGGAGGGTTTTTTTTAAGCTTTTGAGATCACAACAGCCTTAATTGCTAATTCATCACAATTATATAATTCAATTTCATGCATGTAAACAATATAAGGCATCTAGGAGACTTTAACAATACTACCCAATACATGTCTTCGCATATTAAGAGTTTACTATGAATAGCATTAAACATAACCTACCTCCACCGAATAATTCGTGAGTCAGCAAGCAGCACTCCTCAAAATCTGTCGCTTTCCTCTTTCGTTCTCTCTTTCTCGCTCGTTTCTCCATCTCTCTCTGTTCTTTTAGTTTTCTTATTCAAAACCCTTTTTCTTTTACACCTAATTGTTCATATAATTATTTAAGTTAAAAAATGATAAAAATAACCCTCTATTTTATTTCAAAGTTATTCCTATAACCCCCAAGTAATGGAAGATTAACATTAAACCACTAACTTATAATTATAAGCAGGATAGTCCCAAAAGGCCCCTTAAACATTTAACGAAAATCCGACCCAAGTAAGGTTACGCAGCCTTCTGTGACGGTCCGTCGTTTGGCTACGACACGTTTCCGTCCTGCAGAGTCGTCACAGCGTTCAGAGACTCAATTATTAAAGATCTGTTGACAAAAGCCCGTATTCCTGCGACGGGTCCGTCCTGCCATCCCGTCGTGACGTTCAGAGAGTCGATCACCGCACTCAGGATTTCAGGGTCTAAGTCGTTTTGGAACGAGAAACCCTCGACGGTCGTCGCTCCCATGACTGTCTGTCGTGGCATCCGTCGACCCAGACAGTTATTACCAGAATATAAACTCTTTTCTCAAAAAACGACTAAAACAGGTCGTTACAATACATACCAATTTTACCCATCGTTCGTCCTCGAAACGATCCACAAGAAAGAAAAACAAGGCGAAAATGAGTATACATGAATCGTTTAAACAGGTGGGGGTATCTTTCTTGCATATAAGCCTCTTCTCCCAGTGGACATTCAACTTGCCGATTCTCCACTTAACCTTGATGGATGCCAAATCTCCCTTGACCTCAACTTGCGGCTTCTCTATCTAAACTAGCAACAGGCTCCTCCTTAGTAAGAACAAATTTCATTCAAGCCAGAATGGAATCCCAACGAATAATGTAGTTTCCATCCCCATGGTACCTTTCAGCATGGACCACATGAATAACGGGGGCCCCCTGACAGTCCTTGAGGTCAAGCTAATTCATACGCTACCTCTCCTACTCGTTAAGTACTTAAAATGCGTCCAATATACTGGGCTTAAACTTACCTCTGTTACCAAACCGCATCACCCCTTTCATGGGTGAAACCTTCAGCAAAACCTGTTCACCCTACAGAACTCCCAAGTCGCTCACTTTCGATCTACATATGCCTTCGCATACTCTGAGACTGCCTAAAAGCTTTTCTTGAATGGATTTCCACTTTCTTAATGAATCCCTCAAAAATATCCGTTTACCCAAGGTCTAACCTCAAATGCATCAAACCAACCCAATGGGGAGACCTACAGCTCCTCCCCATACAAGCTTCGAATGGGCCATATAATACTTGAGTGATAGCTAATATTGTATCAGAGAACTCTGCTAAGGGTTAAAAAGTTATCCCAATGACCAACCAAATCTTCACACATGCCCGAAGAGCATATCTTCAAATTACCGAATGTGTCGCTCAGAATGACCATCGGTCTGAGGGTGGAATGATAGTTACTAAGGTCCAACTTACGAAGTACCTAATTCAGATGCAATGTTCTCCACAACTTATAAGTAAAATGGCGTACCTCATCTGATTATGATGCAGAAAGTGGAACTCCATGCAATCGAAACAATTTCTGAGATGTAGAGTCTGTCTAACTGCTCTACATTGTAAGTCACCTTAACCGGAATGAAGTGACGCGACTTAGTTTAAATCTGTCAACAATCCAAATAGATTAAACGTGCCCAATGTTCTTTGGAAGGACCAAACCACGAAGTCCATTGCAATTCTCTCCCACTTCATTCAGGAATGGGCATTCTCTGACAATGTTCCTCCAGCCTTGGTGTTCATACTTAACTTGATGACAATATTCGGGCATTTTTTTGCAACAAAAATCAAACAATGTCGCGCTTAATTTACTCACCAAAAATGTTGCTTTAGGTCACGAGACATCTTGGTTGCACCATGGATGTATAGAATATCTCGAACTATGAGCATCTGTAAGAATGTGTGAATCAAATATCGACGCGGGGTACACATGACCTCCCTTATTCTCAAACACCTTCTCATCGAGTTTTTCTTCTTTAGGCCCTCCTCTCGCAACACCTTATCTCGGACCGGGATACAGTTTCTCATCAGTAAAACTGTTTTTCCCTTAATCTTGTCAAGAAAGAAGATCTTGCCTCCACCAGGACCACCACAATCCTCCCTTCTTATTTACTTCTAACCTCATAAAGTCATTAGCCAGAGTCTGAACCTCTCTAGCCAAAGGGCGTCTAGAAACTTGCAAAGTGAGCTAGACTTCCCATGATTCCTGCAATTCTACTTAAAGCATCTGCCACCAATTAGCTTTTCCCGAATGATACAGGAAGTGATAATCGTAGTCCTTCAGGAGTTCCATCCATCTCATCTGTCTCAAATTCAAATCTTTCTAGTAAAGACATACTGTAAACTACGATGATCCGTTATAGACTTCACACTTAACCCCATATAGATAGTTGGCTCCATTGACTTTAATTGCAAACACTACCGCAGCAAAACTCCAAATCGTGGGTCGCGATAATTATGTTCATGCAACCTTTAATGCTCAAAGCATAATCAATTTAAATGCTTCTACTGAATATTCTGCACCAAAACCAAAATAGGAGGCAATCCCAATATAAAAACAACGGAAATTCTTACCTTCCACTGGCAGAGGTAAAGGATTGGTGCAAGTAGTCCACAAGGTCTTGAGCTTTCTGAAAGCTTTTTCGCACTCGTTCGACCATACAAAGGAACACTTTTGTTAGTAAAATTTTGTCAATCAGGAAGCACAGAGGAAAAAATCCCTCGACCAAATCGACGGTCGTACTAGGCTAATCCCAACACAGCTCCCTTACCTTGTAACCCTTAGTGGGTCGTTAACCCAATTCTTTAACCGCTTCGATCTTGGAAGGTGATCCACACATCACTCCCTCCTCGAAACCACCGGGCCCCAAGACGGGACACCGAATTAGGCCAAAACCTCACACTTGGAGAATTTGGCATAAAACTTTTTCTCCCTCAACATTTCAAATACAATTCTCAAAGTGCTCTTGTCTGTTCTTTCTTCGCCTCCTGAGTATACCAGTATATCATCAATGAATTACAATGAAAAAGAGATCAATCAGTGACACTGTTTTATTTCATACCCTCCCGATCTGGCTAAAAATCCATTCATCAAAGCTTCATGAAAAGCAGCAGGGGCATTCGTAAGCCCGAAGGACATTACTAAGAACTCATAATGCCCATACCTGGTCCGAAAAGCAGTCTTGGGCACATCCGTTGCCACGTATTTTCAATTGATTGTAACCAGACCTCAAATCGATTTTTGAGAAGTACAAGCACCTTATAACTGATTCAAACAAATCATCAATGCGAGGAAGAGGAGAACCTGTTCTAACAAACAGTTACTTTATTCAGTTGCCTGTAGTCTATGCCTCGAAAACTCCATCCTTCTTCTTTTCACAAAATTAAAAACAGGGAGCACCCCAAGGGATGCATTGGTATAATAAAAGCCTTTACCTAACAACTCTTGACGTTGGGGCTTACCCTCTTAACTCAGCGGGAGCCATCCTGTAAGGAGGTATGAAAATGGGGGTAGACTACCCGGCTCCAAGATCAATGCAAAAGTCAATATTCCTCTATCCGGTGGGCATACCAGGAATGTTGCAGGGAACCAAATCCAGACATCACGGAATACCGAAACCCGACTCAATTTGAAGGTACTTGGGTAGTATAATCCCTGAAGGTGTGCCAAGAAAGAGATAAACACCCTTTACTACTATTCTTTAGCACGAAAAGGGAGATGATACGTGAAACTGAGTGGAAGTGTAGTCCCCTCCACATAACGCGATTCTGTCCCAGGCTTTGGCAACGTACAGTTTAGCTTACAATCTAAGATTGCCAAAATCTTAGAGAAAAACAAAGTTACCAAGGAATTACATAAAAACAACCAGTTCTAAGAGTGACCAAGTCTACATGAGTATTTCTCCCCACAAAAAGTCACCAGAAAGAAAAAAGGACCTATATATACCTTTGCAACTATCACAGCCTCACCCACGGAGTAGAAACACGAATAGGAACGTCAAGCAATTCACAATTTAAAATTAAGGCCAAGTAGCAAATGCGGAAGATACATATGAAAAATGTGGAGCCAGGGATCAAATAATACAGAAGCCATGCAATCACAAACCAAAAGATTACCTGTGATAACAACATCTGATGTCTCCCGCTCCGACCACCAGGGAAAGCTAACACAATAGGCCCACACCTGGTTCTGCCAGTTTGACCCTACCCATGTTGCGTGCAGTAGTTCCCATTTTTGCCAGCTAACCCGGACTTTTGGTTGACCACCATTACCCGGCCACACGTCCTCCAGAATGGGCGGCCTCTCCCATGACCACATCTACCTCTGACTATTGGGGGTCTGGAACTTTTGTTTTATGGACAAAACCTCCTATTGTCCGATCTCTCACATCCATAACACTCCTGGATTAAAGCATATTTTTTTTTTGGGTCTCTGTGGGGAATACGAAGTCTGGGGATAACATCACAGAAATCAGAGAAATGTTGACCGATCTGCAGTGGACCCCCAGCTACAGCATGCAGTGAAGATTGAATGGGTCGGGATGGATAACTCTTGAACTCTACCCTATGGAGTAAGAACCACTAAAACTCACCTCCTTACAAAAATTCTTAGTTGCTGATGGACATGGTGAAGGTATCTGGCTTCACTCCCTCCACCTCTATTACAAAGTCTACACTTCCTGAAAGAGTTTTCGTAGCAGCTACCTGTAGGCTGAATGAAATCTTGAAATCGACTCAAACCTTTCACAAAATGGCGAATCCGCTCTTGTGGACTAAAGCAAAGCGATGCGGTGGGCATACCTGGATAATGAACGAAAACGTAGTCTCATACGGCCGTGACCGTCATCTTCCTTGCTCTAGGCTCAGGAAACTCATCTCCCCTCTACCTAATGTCGGGGTATATACTCTCCATAATAAGCATAGAGAATGACGCCCCAAGTCATAGGGTGGTGCCTGTGCTTGGTTGACCACTCAACATATGACCGCCACACATTTTTGGTGTTTCCCTGAAACTGATAGGTTACAAACTCCACGCCAATCATTCCACTATGCCCATTTGATGTGTACTCATGACAATAAAACCAGAAAATTGTAGGCATTCCTCAGGATTAAGCCACCCTTGAAGACTAAGGTTTCAATTCAGAAGACTGAAAAAGTTCATGCTGATCACTTGTCATTATAGGCCCTTAGTCAAACAGGAAACGTTTTGGCTATTTCCAATGAGCAATCCATGGCGGGGCAGCCACAGCAGCTGCATGTTGTACCCCCGGAACCTGAGGTGTTGGTGCAGAAAAGAAACAACAATGGAGGTTGTAAGGCCCTGTAAGATAACCCGCTAAGATAATCAAGAACCTATTAATCATCTCTGGGGTAGGTTGGGGGGAATTCCTCCTTCTGCACTTGCCTAATCTCCCCTTCCCTCACCCTCTTCTTACTAGTTCCTCAGTCGGGGGAGGATTCACCTTTCCCTAGTACTAGATGGGCCAGGTGCTTGTCCTCTCCTCTGAGGACGTCCTCCCGGCGACCTCTACTACGGCCTCTTGCCACTGCTCCTTTCAGAGCGTACAGCCCCAGTGGATTTGGGATCAGACCGATCTGTCCTGTCCGGTGTTGGTGTTGGCGCAGTCGTTTGCTCCAGTTCTACAATATGCGAATAGATGCAAGATGGTCAGATACCAATTTGATCACCTGATACCATTAGATCCAAGTAATAGCACGAATGAAAGAAGGAAGGCATTTTTTTAAGTCCTATATCTCTCCAAAGAAAAGAAAAGGGTCCCCCTACGCTTCCTCAAGACTCTACTAGACTCGTTTCTTGTGTGATGAGACAAACCAAACTAATTGCTCTGATACCATGTTTGTCAGACCCAAACACGAGCGCGAGTGGCACCCCATTTACGCTCCTTTTGATGCGAACCACAACCAATCGAAATCCCATTTCAACCATAATAAACATGAAAATAATGCGGAAGCACTTTAAAACTCCTTAACGAAATCAATTATTAAAATATTCTAACAATTTATCCATTACATTTCCCAAAACATGGAAGTCCATCATCACAAGAAATCTTCCTCAAATCTACTAAGTTAAGGTATTAAGGAAACACTAAAATAAGTCAAAGAGATGGTTAATGTTGCCGAACTTCAAGACATCAAGACGCGAAGGAAAGAATCCAGTCCGGAGCTTGGAACAATAGCTCACCTGAATTTGATTATGCTTTTTGAAGATATGGCTCGAGTTGCGCGTTGAGCTCGAAGTAGATGGCAAATTTGATGCACTCCAAAAATAACAAGAAAGAAAGAAACATACAAGTAGGGGCTCAGTACAAATTCACAAGTACTGAGTAGGTATCATACGGCCAACGTAAAATAGGGAAAAACATATATTTCAGATAAAACCATAAAATAACTTAATACTCTTAACAGGTGCAACAACATTACCGTCCACCCTTGGCCATAACACCAAGCACATCTATGAGGACTCAAGCCTCCACAACAATAATCATTTGGGAAACAGGTTCTTTAGATGAGTATATTAATAATTACAAGATTCTCTTTACTATATGTGGTGGAACCGGGACACCCCGATTCAATTACTATTCCTTGTGTCGGCACGTGAACCAGAACCATTACTATACTGGATGTCGGAACAGACACCCGATCCCTCTATCTGGGTGTCAGAAAGTGACACCCGATCCAATAATACTAAGTGGTCGGTTCGGGACACCTGATCCATTAACCTCATTCTTTTAGTTCATAAAGTCTTCGTTTATATGCCAAGACATCATCTTATAAACAAAGAGGTTTTTTAAGGTTTGAGATGCAATGCAACAACCTCATCATGCTAATTCATCACAATTATTAATCAACATGCACGCACACAATTAAGCAATTAGGAGACCCTTTTACAAATACTACCCAATTACGGATCATTCGCTAGTAAGAGTTACTATGAATTAGCCTACCTATAGGACTGTCAGGTGCCACCGGTATTTCATGTATCCATGCTGAAAGTTTTTTTTTTGACCATGGGGATGGAAAACTACCATGATCGTTGGGATTCAGTCTGCGTGATGAAATTATCTTAGTGAGGAGGAGCCGGTGCTATTTAGATAGAGAAGTCCCCGAAGTTGAGGTCAAGGGAGATTGCATCCATCAAGGTTCAATGGAAGAACGGTCAGTTGAAGAGTCACTTGGGAGAAGGGAGGCTGATATGCAGAAAAGATTACCCACCACCTGTTTACAGATTCAGGTACTCCTTTTCGCCCTTATTTTCTTCTTGTGATAGTCTCGAGGCGAACGATGGGTAAATTGGTATCTATTGTAAGAACAGTGTAGTCGTTTTGAGCAGTAGAGTTTATTCTGGAAAAACTGTCTGGTCGACGGATGCCACGACGGGACAGTCATGGGCCGCGACGAAAACAGTCGAGGGTTGTCTACGTTCCAAAAAACACTTAGACCCTGAGAAACTGAGTGCGGAGATAGACTTCTGAACGTCACGAAGGAGATTGGCAGGACGGACCGTCGACAGGCATGGACGGCCGTCAAAGAATCTTTAATGAATTTGAGTATCTGAACGCTGTGACGACGCTTCAAGACGGACGGGGGTCGTCGGCACGACAGACCGGTCACAGCTGAGTAACCTTGACTGGTCAATTTCGTTAAATGTTTTAGGGGCATTTGGAATATTCATGCTTTATAATTATAAAGTTAGTGGTTTAATGTTTTAATAATTCAATTATTGGGGGTAAAGGAGATAACCTTGAAATAAGTAGAGGGGTGTATTTTTATCATCTTTATACTTAATTATATGGACAATTAGGGTAAAAGCAAAGGGTTTTGAATAAGAACCAAATGAGAAAGAAACAGAAGAGATAGGGAGATCAGAGAAGAAGGAAACGAGCGAGAGAAGAGAGAACGCAGAGGAAGGAGGAGGAAAGCGAAGATTTTGAGGAGTGCTTGCGTGGATCAGAATTCTTCGGTGGAGGAAGGTTTATGGTTGATGTTATTTCATAGTAACTCTTAAGAGCGAATGATTATGTATTGGGTATATTGTAAAGTCGCCTCTAGCTTCATGTGTGCAAAGCATTGATTGATCTATATAATTGTGATTGAATTAGCATGATGAGGATGTTGCATCTAAACCTTAAAAAAAATCTTTGTTAAGGATGATGTCTGCAGTAAAAGAGACTTGTTGAACTAAAAGAATGAGTTAATGGATGGGTGTCACGAACCGACCATAGTATTAGTGGATCGGGTGTTCCAAATTCCGCACCAGGATAGTAGTGGATCGTGGTGTTCACCCATTATGACACCAGGATTAGTTACTGGATCGGGGGGGTGTCACGTTCCGAACCAGGATAGTAAGGAATCGGAGTGTCACGTTGCCGACACCAGGATAGTAAAGAGAAAATGAATCTTGTATATGTTAATATACTCAATCTAAAAGAACCTGTTTCCCAAATGAGTATGGTTGTGGAGGGCTGAGTCCTATAGACATGGCCTTGGTGTTTATGGCCAAGGGTTATGTAAATTGTTGTTTGGTCCACATGTTAAGAATATTAGTTGATTTTATTTTATTATCTGAAATATATTGTTTATATTTTGAGGTGGACGATGTGATACCCATACCAGTAATGTATTTGGTACTTACCCCTCGTGTATGTTTCTTTCTTGTTATTGTGGAGTGTAGCAACGTCGCCATCGACTTCGACTTTAAACCGCAACTCTAGCCATACGTCAGCATAATCAAATTCAGGTGGCTATTGTTCCAAGCTCGGACTGAGATTCTTTCCTCGCGTCTTGATGTCTGAAGTTGGGACATGGACCATCTCTTTACTTATTTTAGTCTTAGAACTCTTAGATTTTAGTAATTTGAGGATACATGTTCTTGTGGATGATGGACTTCATGTTTTGGGATAGTAATGGCATAATTTAGAAGTGTATGTAATTGATTTCGTTAATGAGTTTTTAAGTCTTTCGCATTATTTTCTGTTTATGTATTGGTTGAAAGTTGGGATTAAGATGGTGGTTCGGTCACATAGGAGAGTAAATGTGGGTGCCACTCGCGGCTCATTTTGGGTCGTGACAGTTTGTCCTTTTGCACGATAATTTTTCTCCTCTTTTTGATGTTTGTAGTTGAAAATGTTCGGCTGCAACTGGGTTAGTTGTTCTGGTTTCTTGCATAAACTATTGTGTTTCCAAATGAAGTGCCTTCCACCTCATCAAGATATTCTTCTGAATTGTTACTGTGTGAACCTCCAGCAACATACTCTTGTGATTTTGCTATTTCTTCCTTTTGTAGTTAATCCTGTAGGAATAAATGGAAAATAATCATTACATCGGTATACATTCGATGTTATTTCTGCAGATCAATAATGTATGTACAAAGTATGTATGTTTTGAATTGGGAATGAAAACTACAAATTTTTTTCTTTGTTAATGCGGTGTTGCAATTTCAAATCTTCATCCGGCACAAACACTTTTGTGACTGTATAATTTTCTAGTCCTTCTTTCAAATTGAAATTGGTCACAATTTTTGTTTGAATACAAAGTCCTTGCTACAAAGGCTCTCAATTTGTGATGGGACATGTTTATCATCTTTGGTTCACCGATTAAGAAACTTGAAAGCAGAAGTATCAAGAAACTTTTCAGCAACACCATTAAAAAGAACCAAAGTTGTTTCCCCACCATTTTATTTTACCTTAATGTGTATCTTGTACCTATATTCGGTGAAAATATTAGGTTTGTTTCTAAGCTAGCATGAGGTAGATTGTTTAGTGTTTCCATACCTAACCAAAAGGAAATCACACTTCTTCACGCACTTATGACATGTGTACACACCATCCGCCTGTTCTATTTTTTTGTTGCATAAGTTGCATGATATGTAATGACAATTAAAAAGGTATCTATTTCAGTGATTTGTGCCCGTAGCGTCACGATTCATTCCTATCAAAATAAACAACCATCACATTAATACGCTGAAGAAGTCGGTTTATTTATTGTATTGATCAAAATTTTGGAAAGTTGTTAGGGTACTAACATCTATGTCGTGACTCCAATCCGAATTCATTAACTCCGAAACAATCATCATGTTCTCGAGCATTGTCTCGTCAATGGGTATGTTCCTTCCATTTGCACTCTCAATTGTTTGTATCTGAACGGTTTTGGTTGCAAACTATTGAATCAATGAGGTGATGTTTTCCATTGGAATATTAACATATGTTTTGCATGCAGTGGTGGTGGCAAAATTTATTTCATCTGATACAAAATAAACAAACATTATAAGTCAGGATGAATTAGTGATGTCTAAAGGGTAATTCACAGATATGGTCTGTGTTAGTACGTACCTCTGAATTCCTTCATCGTCGTTGTTGTAACAATGACTATGTAAAGTCCGAACTCGGGGGTGGGGATAGGTACGGGTAAATTCCTTCTCCAAAGTCCCCCCACTGCTTTATTTTAGCATTGGCAGACCTATCCATTCTAAACAAAAAATATGATATGTTAGTGTTATGCATGCTGTTTGGAATTAATGAATATAAGTGAAAATGATTCTGTGAGATTAGTGAATTAGGGATCAGTAAGAATATGTAGGTCATGTTTACACCACTTCGAACCAACACTCTTATGATCACATATTACACATATGCATCCAAGCACATCTACTAGTTCAAGATGGACGGTATTGACTATATATATAGATGAATGTGTGTCACATAAATTATATGCATAAGTATACCTGTTAGAAAGGTATTATTATTAATCCTTGTGCGAATAATGATTTGCTTAATAAACTGGAATCCATTTGACGGGATATTAATAGTATCATCCTGTATTATTTGTACGGCAGTGAGCCACAAAAAAATGATTTTAATATCTGATTGTACGGGTTTGTATTCACCCATACTTTCAGATAACTTAAAGTTTCTAATAATGATCACAAATCCTTTGCCTAAGTTAGCACGAAACTTGTTGACTTTGTTTCTCCAGATTACCGCGTGTACCAAAGTACCCTGTTACATGTCAATTCTTAAGTGGATCCCAATACCCAGATCATCCAACAATGTCCAAACTTATCATCTCGTTGCTTTGCTTGTAGTTTTTAAATTCCCACATCCTTAAAACTTGTACCTTTATCAACAAGTTATCCCTTGATGTATCCAAATCTGAAATAAGTGTATACGCCATAACAATTATATGAGAGAAGAAGAAGTTTTGAGTTCTATTTAGGAATAAAAATAGATGTGATTGATAATGGGTGACTATAGATTGGTAGGAATTATACAGACAAAAAGGGTATTTGAAAGAGGTTTGCAACGTTTGGAAGAGACGCTTTGTTTTGTAACCCTGCTTGCGAAGAGATGTCATTGAAAACATTTGTGAAGGACCGTACGTCCTATTTAGCAAAATGTGTTAGGAACATCATTTGAAATATTAATGACGACAGT
Source organism: Solanum habrochaites (assembly GCA_027704765.1). Taxonomy (NCBI): domain Eukaryota; kingdom Viridiplantae; phylum Streptophyta; class Magnoliopsida; order Solanales; family Solanaceae; genus Solanum; species Solanum habrochaites. The sequence goes on along the minus strand of JAKWJA010002496.1, from coordinate 34,982,188 downwards.
TGTAGGCTTAATTAGAGGTTTATATTTCATTACGCAATGAGCTCTAATAGCCTTGGGCATCTACATATATTTATGTATACAATTGCAACAAAGCCTGTGTTGTTGGACAATTTATATGATGTGCGATTCAAAAAGGGAATTGTAAGGTGTAAATATAATAGAGACATTTAGGTACTTTATGTGTGTTAGTATGTCATTTTCAATTGGGCTTGAATAGTCATGGGTCTTTCCATATATTATAATTAAAGAATTTAAAAATATCACTCTAGTTGTACCCGTTTGATTTTTTGGCGGCATGTCTAAATACACGAAATAACTGGTAGAGCTAGGGAAAAATAAAGATATCCAAATTAACCATCAATTTGTCTTTCATTTTTTATGAGGATTATTTCACGACCATGATGAAGTATGATGGATAAAATCGTAACTATAAATATTTATTATTTTGTTAGAACATGATTTTAGTGTATTTCAATTTTTTCTGTATATTCAAGCCTGTGAACTTTGCACTGGAGATAGCTTGAACATCAAATGTGTATAAATATTGTCCCAACAAAACTGTAGTTTTTGTATGGTAAAGTACACTTCTCCACCAGATTGTTATTTTAATTATTGAAATTGATACATATTGACCTTCGGTAGTTAAAATATCGTTAGAAAACGATTGTGAAAACAGATACAAAAATTTGTGTCATATCTTCGTGAACAATAGCTTGTTTTGGTTGCATTCCGAATGATGTTTAAAACAGAAGTATATCATAGTATTGCATAAGCTAAATACTCACATCAAGTGAACATCAATATTGATTACCTCTTCATATTAGATTAAAAACAATATTGTTTTTAGTCTATAAAATTTTAAGATTAGCCGAAGATGTGTGCAAAAAAAAATAAGTATCAATTCATTTTCAATTTCTTTATAAAACTTTCGTAAAGTCATCTAGATTGCTTAGGCATGCTCGCTATGTTGGAGCAATCACTGTATGAGAATGAACTTTACTGCTGAAAGTTCGAAATCTTGGTTGATCTGAGTCACATCCATGATTTCTTATTGTATCTTGTATTGTTGTCTGAATCTGCAATTATTGGCGTTGATAATATACTTTTATAAGTTTTAAAATTAATTCAAGTTGGAGTCGTCCGAGTGAAATATTTTTAGTACTTATTTTGTGAATCCTTCAAATTCTGGAACGTTGAATAGATAACATTTTAATAATGTAAAAGACCAATTCAACAAATTTTGGAGTTGTCTGTTCACATATTTTTATGCATACTCTTTTGCGCTTTGAGTTTTGTTGAAAGAGGTACAGTTATAAAAGATGGATTTTCTTGGTTAACATTAATGGACTTCACAGCCGACTTAAACTTCACATTAAACAAGAAGGCCTACTAATTTGCTGAAAATTCTAATTGCACATATAAAAAAATATAGAAACTAAATTTGAAATTGTAAATTAATTGGCATTATGAGGTATGATTTTGGGGGTAACAGGACCAAATAATTTAGTAAATCACATAATGCCATTGCTTTCAAACCGTTGATAGTTTTGACTCATGGTGGGTATACAAGGCATCAGGAATGAATTAAGGCCGCTCCGTTGGGGCGTGCTATCTCCGGAGAACCGTTGAATTCGTGGTGTGGAATAGGTCCATAGGTGGAGTTGTATGTCCATTTGAAGAGAGTTGTGTTATTGCGCTGGTAATGATTCTGATAAGAAGGCAATATAAATTGGTGATGGTTGGAAAAAGTCGGGTGTAAAGCAGAAGTTTAAATTTGGGGGCGGCACTGTGAAAAATGGTGAGTGTTCTTTTGCAGAATTGGTTTTGATTCTTTCATCATGGCACTCGGTATTTCTGTATGCTTTATAGATTTGTGAAATAGGTGTTAGAAGTAAAAGGGTATTGAAATATGTCAGCAGTGGGACGGTGGGGGGTGTGTGTGGACACACAAATAAATAATGACAGAAAAGGGTAGGAGGGTATACTGGAGTGAGTGACGTGTAAGGTAAGCATATCTATTGTGGTGGTGGGGCGGCCTAGGCAGCAAGGTAGGGTAGTGGGGTTGGCGCCAAGTAAGGAGCGCCGGTCGACACAAACCATAATAGTGATGTGTAAAAACGGGGCAAAATAGGTGAGGAAAAGAGGAACATAGGATAGTAATATGGCTGGTTAATTAAAAGTCTGTCAGTAGAAGAGTCCTGGTCGTACAGAAAACATACGACTCTCTCTGTAACAATCAGGGGATTCAAAAAGGACATAGCAGAGGTAATATGGTCCAATTTAAATTTATGTGGCCGTAAATGTGGGCAAGTGCTGAAGGGTGATTAGTTTTTGTGTGGGTGGGTGTGGGGGGGGGGTGTGGTTTTTTTTTTTTTTCTTTACTTGTTTTGAGTTGGGTTGAACTATTCGGGGACAAAGTCTAATAGTGTAGTCAAGGAAATTGCAAGTCAATGGATGGTGGATGGGAATTATGAAACGCAGAGTGGAGGAGGGCACCATGTAATCATAGGTAGCGGTCACGCGGTTACCGTTTAATTCCCAATGTATGGGAGGTTCCATACCTGGTTCGTGCTAGGATTTGTTTGAATTAATTGGGTCCGATACAAGATTTTGGTAGCAAGGTTTGCGCCCGTACATGGGTGACTTGGCTGGGTCCTGTAGAGGACACAAAAAGAATAAGAGAAGTATCGTGTCGGTGTAATGTGTTTAATTGTATGGTGCTTTAGGCACAAATAGGTAAAAAAATTGGAGTTTCGAACACCGAAAGAGGAAGATGTGAAGAAAAAAATAATTAAGTGACGGTGTCATGGTGGAATGTAATTAAAGGTAGAGGTGGGCAATGTGACATTAGAAACAATTGATGTTATTCATAAATTAATAGTATATGCTACATAAAATATACCTTGATTGAGAGTGCATATGTGTAGGAACATATGTATATTAAAGTTCCATAGTAGGGATTTCTTTCTGTTTGAGGTGTTTATATGAAGATTTTAATGTTTTGTTGGATTGTACAGGATTTTTTCAGTGATGAGGAGGAAGTTCGGCAGAGATACAGTGAAGGAGAAGAATAGATAAAGGAATTACAGGTTGTTTGCAGGGAGGGTGAATGATTGGAAGTTGAACTCGTGTGGGAATTATTTGTGGCAGTGTGGTGAGAGTAGGGAAGGGACATGTTGTTTAGATAGGTGTATGTTGTTTCCGAACGAGTATGATTGGATGGAGGGAAGGGTATTATTGGGAAAAAAATAATAAAAAAAAGAGTTTGGCCCGTGGTTTGAGCCCATCGGCGGTGCTAAAAACTTCTCCTTTATATATATATATATATAATAATATATAATAATATATACTATCTATCTCTAATATATCTATATCAATATATATAATATATATCTGATATATGTGAATATTGGATTGTGATCTACTATCAAATTTACACATTTTCTTGAATTCTGACTATTCTCAGATTATGACCACTTTAATCTTTCAACTCTTCGAAATGGCTTGAGGATACAATTGTCATTCAACACATTATTCAAATGTCTTTTTGAATTAATTGTTTTTTAATTCAAGTCATATATATAATACTATGATCCTAAAATTCCCACTTACTATATTTTTCCTCTCTCTCTCTCGCTCTCTTTATATAAAACGTACAAATTTTGTTGTAATTATAGAAGTGTCACATAGCTATAAGAATAGTTATAATAAATAGTCGTATTATTAAAAATAGTTGTGAAAAGGGGATAATTGACACATTATTAAGTTATAAGCTCGACATTAATGAATCAAATGAAAGAAGAGTAGAAATTATTAGTCAAAAACCCCTCGAACCTTAAATTCATTGTACCAAAACATCTAACTTAACGATCTAAGATAAGGGTGTGTAATTAATCCCAAAAAGAACTAAACATAAAGTAAAGATCCTAACAGGTCTATGTCCGAAGGAAATGGATAAAGATCCGAGATGAATCAATTGTAGCCTAACGGAACTAACACACCTTATAACTCGACAAGTCAATGATCTCGTGGACACACCCAAGAAACCTAAACTACCCGTACTCAATATCTTCAAATTTAATGTGCTTTCCACCACATTAGACTTACATGAATGATATTGAATGGTGACATCATAATCTTCAAGTAACTTCATCTATATTCGTTGTCTCATGTTCAAGTTTTTTGAGTGAACACGTGTTTTAGACTGTTATGATCAATGAACACTTCACACTTTACTCCATAGAGATAATGTTTCCAAATCTTGAGAGTAAACGCTATCGCTGCAAACTCCAAATCATATGTCGGGTAGATCCTCTAATGAATCATCAAATATCATGAGGCTTAAGCTATAACATTTTTATCCTACATCAACACAACACCATTGAGGTGCCGAATGTGAAGGCGCTGGTAACAAAGTCATGAAATCTTTACCTAGCACTGGTTTAGAAAAGGTGGATTGTGGTAAAATGATTTCTTTGACTTATGAAGCACTCTTCACATTTGTCAGTCCATTCAAAAGGCACCTGCTTTTGAGTCATTCTTGTCAGTGCAATGAATTGACATGGAAAGTTTTCTACAAACCACGAATAAAAGCGTAAGCCTTAAAAAATTCCCCTGACGAACTAGGCCATACGTCCCAGTTTCTTATATTCTACTTCAATTATTATTAGGTGATCGTACCTATGTATCTGTGTTTTTTAATCACTGACATGTGGCGCCAGCAGTAATGGGGAGCACCCATGAAAACAATAATTCAACACAGTAGTAGAAATATTACTTGACAATTTGTTTGCTTGGGGCGCTAGTGGGGGGTGGGGGGGTAACCCAAAATTAACAATAGATGTTGGTTATGGGTGGAGTGAGTTGGTGCTCTTCCTCGAGGGGTTCTTTTGGGTGGGGTTTTGTTTTTGAATCGAGGCTCAAAGTGTTCGATTATAGTTAAGGTGGTGGGGTGGTCCTTGTTGCGCTTTACTTGTGGGGGGGTAGGATTGGGTCGTATCATTTCGGGGGGGTTGTGTTCATATTGTTGTGTGTGTGAAACTCTTTTTTCTCGTTTTCCTGGTGTTTTAAATACTGGTTTGGTCAGGTTTTGATTTGGTTGGTTTGTTGGTGTTGCTGTGTTATTTTTTTTTGGTTTTTTTTCTTTGGGGTCTTTTTTTTTTGTGTCTATGAGCCGTGTTGTCAGTAGGGACTGGTGGTTTCAGTTTCTGGGGTCACGTGAATGAACGGGTGCGGTATTTCGTTCATTGGGGGTATGCGGCTCTTTTGTCTCTGTTGGTGTTTTTTTTTTCTTTTTTCTTTTTCTGCTACGTGTTTGTTCTAACTAGTTTGCTTCTTTATGTTGCTCTTTGTTTTTTGGGTGTCTATAAGTTCCTTTATGTTTGTTTCTTTTTATTGTGCTGGTGTTTGTTTGGTGGTTGAGGTTGTCGCGTGTGGGTGTGGTGGGGGGGGGTGTGGTGCGGGGGGGGGTGGGTGGTGTTGGGGGTGGGGTGTGTGTAGTTGTGATTTGTGTGAGAGTGCTAAAGGCAAAACCATGACAGGAGTGAAAAAGAGCATCTATGATGAAATGGGGACGTCGGGATGGGGAAGAGGGACCACGGAACGGAGGGAGTCGATGCAGACCGCAGACTAACTAACAGCCGTCGGTCGTAACAAAAAAGATCCGAGACACCCCATAGGGAAGCACTAAAAGACAAGCAACATTTGAAATCGATAAGGGGAGATGGTGAGCTGGGGCGGAGCTCTAGTGAAATCGGGGGAGAGGTGGTAGGGATCCGATGTATAATAAAGAATCGTGGGTGAGAGATCGGGTGAGGTGCCCAACCCATACTTAATAAAAACTCTATCTCCAGATGGAGTCCAGAAAGGGAACAAGACGAAAGCTACGGCCGGTACGGAAACCGACAGACACGAGACCGGAATACAAAGGACGGTGGTCTACATAGAAGACCATAGAGTTGCTGTGGCCTGGGGTGTCTAAACATACCAAACAAGGGGGCCCAGCGAGATTCCTCGCTACAAAGGTGGGACTAGTGTAGTAGGGGATCGTGAAGTATCGGAGGGCTTGGCTGACGCGGCTGCTTTGGTTAGGCGGCGGGGTGTTGTGTACGTTAGGGGTTGTCTCCTAAACGTGGTTCTCGGGTGGGTATTGGCCAGCTAGCGCTCTCTTGTGTGTGTTGACCGTTTGTCTGTGTCTTGTGTACTACAAAATTTTCTCATAGGCTTATGTTCTCTACTGTAGTATGAGTTGGTACAGGGGGGGTACTGTGTTAATGGGTGGGCCTGACATAGGACGAGGGGTCAAATAATTCATATCAAAAATAACAAACTCAGTCAAAGTCTAAACACCTATAAGCAAGACCGAACAAATACGATCGACGTGGTTGTAAATGAAAGACTCTCAAACTAGAGTAGAAACAGGGATAAAGGAATCAAGCACAATACAAATAACATCAAATCTAAAGGCAAACAATCATATATTATTATAAGTGGGAAGCTCCTAACATAAAAGTTGAAATACCATTTTTTTGGTCCTTCTTTCTTCTAAATTAAATAAATATTACTATATAATTAAATTTAATATTAATATCATATTTAAAATGCATGCATCTCAGACACCAATGGGTTTATCTTCTAATTATTACATACTAAGAATAATTTATTTATAGTATACTAAATACTAAATAAGAAGTGTAAAGTCAATCTTTGAAAGACAAAAATATTTTTATAGAAAATTTTTAGAAATTATTCCAAAATGAAATGTTAGGAAGTAATTTTTTAAAAAATAAAATTATCTATTCTTTCTCTATAATTTATTTTTGATTCATGATTAAATTTTGTTTATCCTCTCTCTTTAGTTAGTATAAATAATGTATGAATGATTACTACAAGCACACCTTTCCCTCTACCCCATTCTAAGATCACTTTAATTCTACAAATTAACTTAAACAACACTTTCATCTTAGCCATAATCTTTGCTATATATAAATGTATCATGAAAAATATTTTTTCTTTACACTTGCTTCATGTTGATGTGAATCATCAGACAATTTTCAGGTACTTTTTTTTTTTTTGAAATATTACTAATTTGTTGATCCATCATTAGAATGATATTTTGTATCATAAATTTATCTTTGTCATTAAGATATTTTTTTGTTACGGAGAAAAAAAACTCTACTCCTTGTTGTATTTCTTTTTCCTATATATATTGTTGGATATATTAAAAGTCTTAAGAAGGCATATGAATGTTGTATATAGTCTTATCGTTTATTTTTTTTTTGTATTCTTTTACCATTATACTTCTTTAATATATCTTTCATGGAATTATTACTGTTATGTCTATTTTCATTAGTGCTAAAATTACAATTTATACATTTAGAATTCGTTTTAAATGTATTTTTAAATAATATTTATTTACTTTTATCTTCCTTATAATATAGTTTTCTTTTAAGTATGCTACATCTTGTGTGCTTACAATATGGAGTTGTATGAGAGATTATTCAAGGATAAAGTCATATAGATATAATTATTTATAGATGCTATTTTAATATTGTCAAGCCCAAAGTCCGCGACTGGCACCAACATTACCCCTCCTATGTGAGCGAACCAACCAATCTAAACCCTGACATTTCAATATAATATCACAGAAATACTGGCGGAAGACTTAACTCATTAATAAAACCAATTCAATACCTTCTAAAATTCAACATCTATGAGTTCCCAAAATTTGGAAGTCATCACCACAAGAACATCTATCTCAATTAATAAACTAAGAGTATTCTAAGAAGCTAAAATAATACAAGCAGTCCCCTCGCCGGAACTTGAATAACTTCAAGCATCCAGACATGAGGAAGAAGATCCAGTCCAAGCTAGAAGCATTAGCTCACCCGAAAATCCCGTTGAAATGAAGCTGGCTAGAGTTGCGGTTGAGTTAAGACGACTGTATGCTTTCTGCACACTCACATATACAAAAAAAATATACAATAGGGGCACTACAAAACACTGGTACTGAGATAGTAGCATCGCAACTCAAAATAGAAACCAGTTATATCAGATAAACTATCATAAATCAACTATAATACTCCGACATGTAGCAACAACAGTTCTATAATCATTATAAGTAACCGCCAATTTTCATTCACACAGGGGAACGCAAGCCTCAAACCATACTCAATTTTGGATAGGTTCATTAGATTGAGTATATTACATCTTTCAAGATTCATATCTTTAATTCCTCTTGTGTAGTGTACGTGACACTTACGACCGCTCCCCTACTACTATGTGCGTATGTGAACCTTTCTCGATCCCCTAATTCAACGTTTCGGTTCGGTGACAACCCGATCCCCTAATTCTACTGTGTCGGTCATGGACACCCATCCCCTAATTCTACGTGTCTGTTCGTGAACAACCCGAATCCCCTAATTTATACGTGTCGGTTTAGGACACCCCGGTCCCCCTAATACTACGTGTCAGTCGTGACAGACCGGTCCTCCTAATACTATGTCGGCTCGGACACCTGCTCCACTAATCTCATTCTGTCAATTTCATCATTCTTCTTTCATACCAAGCATCATCAGCCCCATTGACTTTAGTTCCAAGCTTCTTTTATACCAAGGCATCATCATTAACAAGGGGTTTTTCAGATTTGGGATTCAATAGCTTCATCTTGCTTATTTTATCACAATTGTATATCACATTCATACAAGCAACAATTTAGATCTAGAAACTTTACAATTACAACCCAAGACATATCTTTGCTATTAAGAGTTTTACTACCTAGTAATAAAAAAACCAAGAACTACCCTCCCCGAGAATTGGATCAACAATCTATCTTCTCAAAATCCTTGCTATCTTCTTCCGTTTCCTCGTCTCTCTACTCCGTTCTCTCCTCCCTCTCTTTCGTTCTTTTTTCTCCTGTTTTTTATTCACAACCCTCTTTCTTTTACCCTAATTAGCATACAATTATATAAAAATGGCAATAATAACCCATAATTAACTTAATGGTACGCTTTTTTAAAAAACCCCCAAGTATTATACTATTACAAACATTAACCCTCTTACTTTATAATTAAAGCATGAAATAGTCCAAAACGCCCCTAAATACTAACAGAAATCCGACCCACCCGCCTGGGATTACGCAGCCTGTTACGGGTCCGTCTGCGCCTGCGACGGTCCATAGTCGTGCCCAGACGACGTTCCGTCCTGCCATTCTGTCGTGACGTTCAGAGAGTCAAGGTTTTAAGTACCTCTACCCAAATTTCAGAAGTCTAAGTGGTTTTGGAACTAGACTTCCTCGACGTCGTCGGCCCATGACGGTCCGTCGTGATGTCCTTCGACTCGGCCAGTTTTCCAGAAATTAAAATCTGCTGCTCAAAACGACTAGAACAGGTCCGTTACAATCATCCCAATTTACCCCGCTTTCGTCCTCGACGATCACGAGAAGAAAAACACCAAGAGTGACAAGGAGTAACCTGAATCTTTAAACAGGTGGGGTATCTTCTTGCTAATATCAGCCGCCTTCTCCCAATGGATTCTTCCTCAACGTGGTCGATTCTTCCTTGCACCTTAATGCGAGCAATCTTCTACTCTCCCTCGACCTCACTGCGGACTTCTCTTTATAATGGCAACAGGCTCCTCCTCATAAATAAGTTCTCATCAAGCAACTCTGAATCCTCAACAATGATGGTAGCTTCCCATCCCCATGGTACTCTTTCCGTCATAGACACATAAAATACCACCCGGATGCACTCTGATAGCCCGTGAGGCCGGCTACTTCCTAGCCACCTCCCCTGCACTCGCTTACGTACTTCAAATGGACCAATATACCTCGGGCTTAGCTTACCCTCTTTTACCAAACCGCATCAACAACACCCTTCATTGATGAAACCTTCAGCAAAAACTTGCGTCACCCTCCAAGAACTCCAAATCCCTAACTTTTCGATCTGCAGACGCCTTTGCCTACTTGAGCCTCTAAAAGCTTTCTTGAATAGCTTTCACCTTTTCTAAACGATCCCTCAAAAGGTCCGTACCCCAGGGTCTAACCTCGAATGCATCCAAACCAACCAATGGGAGACCTATAACCGCCCCCATACATGCTTCTAACGTAGCCATATCACTTACAGAGTGATAGCATTATGTATGAAACTCCGTTAATGGTACGAAGTTATCCCAATGACCCACCAATTTCCTATCACACATGGCTCGAAGCATATCTCTCTCCAATACTGAATCGTTGCCCTCAGACTGTCCATCGGTCTGGGGTGAATGCAGTCCAAGGTCCACCCTATAACCGTACTTCAGCCATGCAAATGTTCGCCAAAACTTAGAAGTAAACTGCGTACCTCTATCGATATGATGAAAGTGAACTCCATGCAACCGAACAATTTCTGAGATTTGATCTGGCTAACTTCTCTGCTATTGTACGTCACAACCACGGAATGAAATGAGCAGACTTAGGGTTAAGCTGTCCCAATTAAACCCAAATAGAATCCAACTTGCCCAATGTCTATTGAGACCAACCACAAGTCCTTGCAATTCTCAGCCCACTTCCATTCAGGAATAGGCATTCATGAAGTTTCCTGCCGGGCCTCTAATGTTCATAACTTTACTTATTGACAATTTGGACATTTGGGCACAAACTCCACCATGTCGCGCTTCAATCTACTCCTCCAAAAAGTTTGCCTATTTCACGGTACATCTTGGTTTCCCCCAGGATGTATAGAAATCCAGACTATTAGCCTCTGTAAGAATAGTGGGGATACTAATCCATCACAAACGGGTACACATCCCGCTTCCCTTAACATCTCAAAACACCTTCCCATCATATTGCTTCGTTAGTCCTCTCCTCGCACCACTTATCTCGGCGATTCGGACTTAGTTTTTCTTTCTCGTCATCAACTGTTCCCCTCTGATCTTGTCAAAGAAAAGAAAGATCTCGCCTCCAACTGGCCAACATCCTCCCTTCCTCATTTACTTCTAACCTCATCAATGCATTTAGCAGCTCCCTGAACCTCTCTATTCCAATGGGCCGTCTAAGAAACTGGTAATGGGCTAAACTACCCATGCCCTGCTTTTCTACTAAGGCGTCTGCCACACATTAGCCTTTCCTTTTCCAGGATGATACATATGGTACATCAATAATCCTTCATAGTTCCATCCACCTCCTTTGTCTCAAATTCAAATCTCCTGACTAAAGACATACTAGTAGAGCTAACGATGATCCCGTGTAGACTTCACACTTAACCCATATATATAGTGTCTCCATTGCTTTAATGCAAACACCACCGCAGCCAACTCTAAATCGTGGTTCGATAATTACTTTCATGGAGCACCTTTAATTGCCTCGAAGAATAAGCAATTACATTTTTTGTTTTTTTTTTTTTTATCTTTCATTAGCACGGCACCCACAAACCAGAATAGGATGCATCACAATAACAATGAAGTTCTTTTACCCTCTACTGGCAAGGTAGGAGAGGTGTTTGCGGTAGTTAACAAGGTCTTGAGTTTTTGAAAGCTTTCCTCACATTCTCCGACCATACAACTGGAACAGTCTTCTTAGTCCAGTTCAAAAAGAAAAATCAATTGGGAAGCAATATAATAGAATCCCTGACACTCGTACACGCTAGTAACTGGCTAAACCAACAAAGCGTCTTGCTTCTGACACATTTAATAGGTCCTTACCAATTCCTCAACTACTTTGATTTTCTAGAAAGGATCCACTCATTCCTCATCCTTGGAAACCACGTGCCCCAAGAAGGACACTGAATCTAGCCAAACTCACACTTGGGAGGATTTGGCTAAAGCTTTTCTTTTCTCCCTCACATTTCCAACACAATTCTCAAATGCTCCTCAGTTCCTTCCTTACTCTTGGGTAATATCAGTATAGACCTCACTAAATACGCTATCACAAAGAGATCCAGATTGGTTTAAAATCCCCGTTCATCAAGCTCATGAAACAAGCAGGGGCATTCGTTACCCAAAGGACTTACCAAATTCATAATGCCTACCCTCGTTCGAAAAGCAGTCTGTTGGCACATATGCTGCCCGTATTTTCAATTGATGATAACCAGACCCAAGTCAATCTTAGAGAAACAACAAGCACCTTGTAACTGATCAATGCAAAACAAATCATCAATGCGAGGAAGATGATACCTGTTCCTTAACGTTACTTTATTTAGTTCCGTAGTCTATGCACCTCCGAAGACTCCTATCTTTCTTCTTCACAAACAAACAGGAGCACCACCAAGGGGATGTACTTGGTCTAATGAAACCTTACTTAGCAACTCTTGAAGTTGGGCCTTTCAACTCCTCTTACACTAGCGGGAGCATTTCTATAAGGGGTAATAGAAATGGGTGGCGAGTAACTTGTTCAAGATCGATGGCAGATCAATATCTCTATCCGTGGGTACCAAGGAAGGTCGGCAGAAACACATCTAAACTAGCGACTATCGAAACCGACTCATTGACGGTACTTGGGTAGTAGCACCGGAGGTGTGCAAGAACGCTAAACCCCTTTACTAAAACCATTTTCTTAGCACAAAAGGAGATGATACGCAACCGGATTGGAAGTGGTAGTCACCCTTCCCACACTAACGGATCTGTCCCAAGCTTGGCTAACGTCAACAAGTTATTTAACATTTACAATCCAAGATTGCAAATTTGAGAAAGCCAACGTCACATCACCCAAATTACAATCAAAATCAACCATTTCATCGATAACCAAGTCTACTTAGTATTGCTCCCCACAAAGTCACTCGACAAGACCTGATCCACATTTTCAACTACCCACATACTCAGCCCACCGGATGTAGAAACAAACACAATAGCATGTCAAGCAAGTCACAATCGTTAAATTCAAGACTAGTACAAAATGAAGGAAGAGCAATATGAAATTGGACCAGGATCAAATAATACAGAAGCAATGCAATCACAAACCAAAAGATTACCTGTTAGAACATCATCTGATCCCTCCGCTTCAGACCGGCCCAGGGAAAGCGTAGAATGTGCCCCTATCATCTTGTTGTCCTGCACATTGCCCCGGACATGTTGTGCTGTAGTGGGCTCAAGTTTGTCCTTTACCCCTGCCCATTTTGGTTACCACCATTACCACCTCGCCACCCGCGGTCCTCCCGAATAACGGCCCCTCTCCTGACCACCTCTACCATCTAGCTATTGGGGGGTCTATACCTCTGTTTTGACAATCTCCTAATATGTCCACTCTCCCCACGTCCATAACACTCCCGGGAGTCCCGCATAGGTCTCTCATAGAAGTGTTGTGCCCCGGTCTACAGGTGGACCCCACTACATTCTGTAGTGAAAGACTGAATTTTTCGGACTGAGTAACCTCCGAACCCTGGCTCTAGAGTAAGAAACCATAACTCATCCTTCGAAACCTTTTTGATGTCGATGCCATGGTGACGTCTTCTCTGGCTTCACTCTTCCCCTCTCTCACGAAGTCTAACACTTCTTAAAGGATATTTGCCGTACCGCTACCTGTCAGGCGAAATCCCGCAATTCTGACCTCAACCCTTTCAACAAAACGGCGATCCAAAACCCTCTTGTGTACTGAACAAACTGGGTGGCATACCTGATAATTTCACGAACTTAGCCTCATATGCCGAACTACCCGACATCCTCCCTTGCTCTAGCTCAAGCACTCGCTCTTTTTCCGATCATCCCTAAATGTTCGTGGAATATACTTTTTTCCATAAACACGCTAGAGAATGATGCCCAAGTCATATGTGTTGCCTCTGTTGGTTGACACGCACATGTGACCGCCACCACATTTTGGTCGTCCCATTGAAAATTGATAATTCACAAACTTCAACACAAACCGTATTCCACTATACCCATTTGGTGTAGTGACTCATGACAGTCAACCCATAAAATCATAGCATCTCATTCAGCACCCTTAAATACTGGAAGGTTTCAATCTCAAGAACTTACTGAAAAGTTCATGCTGATCATTTGTCATTAATAGGCCCCTAGTGGTCAGACGAGGAAACGTGCCTATTTTCCAATGATCTTCCATGCGGGGACATAGTAGCCGCATGTTGTACCTTGCGGACACCGGAGGTTGTTGGTGCAAAACACGGAGGTGTCTGACCCCTGATCAGATTACCCCTAAGATAAGCAAGAACTGATTGATCATCTCTGGGGTAAGGTTGGGGTGGCAATCCCTCATTCTGTACTTGTTCTTCTCCCTTCCTCAACTCCTCACCCTCTCTAGAAACATCCTCAGTCGGTGGAGGATCCATCGCCCTAGTCCCAGGAAGGAAAAGATGGGCTGGTGCGCGTCCTCTTCCCCTAGAGGACATCCTCCACAACCTCTTCCCAGGCCCTCTTTTCCCTACTCCTCTTCTGCTACAACCCCAGTGCTGGCTCAACGGACCCTGTTTCTGCTGTTCTGGTGTGGGCGTAGTTGTTGTCTCTAGTCTCTAACCAATCTTGCGAAATAGAGTGAAGATGGTCAGATACCAATTCGTACACCCCTAGATACCATTGGATCCAAGTATTAGCACGAAAGAAAGAAAGAATGGAATTCTTTCCTACAGTCCTATAGCTCTTTCAAAGAAAAGTAAAGGCGTCCCCCTACCATTCCTTAAGACTCTACTAGACCCTGTTCTTGTGTGAGTATACCTACGAACCTAATGCTCTGATACCATGTTTGGCACTACCCCAATGGTGTCCGCGACTGCACCTCCCCCTTCCATAAGACCATTTTCTTGGGGTAACCTGGGCCTCTAAGAGTGTAAGGCTCGGTGTGGCTCATATAGATGTGCGTAAGTTGGGGAGTAGGTTGATGCAAAACAAATCCCCCACTTACTCCTTCTTCTCGTGATTTCTCCCCCGACCCCTCTCGCCCCCTGACATTTTCAATATAATATCAACAGACAGTAATGTGGTAAGACTTAAACTCATTAATAAAAACATTCATAACTTCTAAAATTCAACATCTCTTATTTCCTTCCCCAAATCTGGAAGTCATCACCCACAAAGAACATCTGTGAATCAAATTTCTAAACTATCAAGTATTCTAAGAAAGCTAAAATAACAAAAGCTAGTCCATGTCCGGGAACTTCAAGGCAATCAACTACATGACAGAAGGAAGATCCAGTCCTAAGCTATACAGCATTCAGCTCACCCTGAAATCCCCGTGAATGACGACTGGCTAAGTGCGGTTGAGTTGTAAGACAACGGTATGCTTGTTTCCACTCCAGATATACAAAGAAAGAAACATCCCAGTAGGGGTCAAGTACAAAACAGGGTACTGATCAGGTAATTTCTGCCAACTCAAAATAGAAACATATATAGTCATATCAAATAATCCATAAATCAACTATAATCTCGACAGTACTCCAACAGTCCTATAATCATTTAATAAGTACCGGCCCATTCACACATAGGGATCAAGTCTCAAACATACTCATGTGGGATTAGTTCATTAGATTCAGTAATAACATCTTAACATCTTTTAAGATTCATTATCTTTATTCCTCGTGTGTCGGTATGTACACACACTCTCTCCCCTACTATTATGTGTCGGTCTCGTGACCCGCGATCCCTATAGGCTACGTGTCGTTCCCGTGACAACGCCCGATCCCCTAATTCTAACGAGTCGTTCGTGACATCCGATCCCCTAATTCTAAACGTGTCAGTTCGTGACCAACCCCGGTCCCCCTAAATACAACGTGTCATTTGGACATCCCGAACCGGTCTCCCCTAATTATACGTGTCGGTTCCGTGACACCCGCTCCACTAATCTCATTCTGTTAATTCATCAATTCTTCTTTTATCAACCAAGGCATCATCACCCATTACTTTAGTTCCTCAAGACTTCTTTTAGACCAAGGCATCATCATACAAGGGGTTTTCAAGAGTTGGGATTCAATAGCTTCATCTCCGCCTATGTTTATCACAATTGTATAATCGAAACATCCATTACAAGCATACGAATTAAGCTATAGACAAGACTTTACAATACAAACCCAACACATATCCTTCGCTATAAGAGTTTACTCCACTACGACTAAGTATAAAAAACCCATAACCCTACTACCTCCACGGAAGAAGTGCGATTCCAACAAGCTCATCTTCTCAAATCCTTGCTATCTTCTTCGTTTCTCTCATCTCCTACTACTCGTTCTCCCCTCTCTTTCTTTTTCTTTTTTCGTATTCTATTCAGACCTCTGTCTTTACCCTAATTAGCATACAATGAAGTATAAAAGATGGCAATAATAACCACTAATTACTTAAGGTTACCCTCTTTTAACCCCCAAGTATTTAGCCTTAGTACATTTAACCCTCGTACTTATAATTAATGCAGGAAATTTTCCAAAGCCCCTTAAATTACACTTAATCAGAAATCCGACTCTCAGTCTGGGATTACGCAACCTGGGACGGCCGTCGCGCCTGCGACGGTCTGTCCTGCTGCTCCATCACAAGGTTCAAGATCTGGATTTACTGAATGGGCCTGTGACAGTCGTCTTGCCCACGACTTTCCGGCCTGCATTAATACCGGCGTGACGTTTCAGAAGATTGATTTCAGTACCCAAATTTCAGATATCCTAATCGTTTGAACGAGACTTCCCTCGACTGGCCGTCGTGCCAGACGGCGTCATCGTGGGGTCCGTCGACTCGGCCAGTGTTTCCAGAATAAAAATCTATAGTTCACACACGACTAAACAGGTCCATTACAAATATAATTAATTTTTTCTATTTCTACGCTTGAGGGTTCATCTGTACTATTTCGAATTATTATGAATTTTATTTGATTAATGAAATATAAATTAGTAAACTAATAGCTCTAATTTCCTCTCATTAACTATAAAGAATTCCACTTTTAATAATAATTGGGACAAACGGCAACGCACCTTTCCGAAACTAGTCCTAATGAATAAGAACTAAGTGCGAAATTTTTCCCCCTAAATTTCATCAAAGATACCATATCTATCAGAAGACAATGCACCACACATGTAATCCCTACATTAGATGCCTCAACATTGATCTTGCGGAAAGGAATAAAGTTAAGCCCTGTTATCCCAAAAGGCAACCTCTCTTTCTCGTTCAAATGCTCCCTTTCCTACATTATCATTTTCCTAGCCTCACGGCCTTTATGATTTTCTCGTCACCCACCTTTTGGACGTCCTCCACGATTATTACTTCCTCCAGCCGGTACTCTAATATATTTTGCTCTTATATGGGTTGTCATGTGGTGGTTGGGACTATCTCTCCTAATATGTCCTAGTTTTCAACAATTGTAATAACAATGGTCAAAAGACTACATGTTTCTTTGTGCGAAATAGTAGCCATCCTTGGTAGGAATTTGTTGCATAGTTCTTGAGTAACCACCTGCAGAAAAGGGCAAATTTGAATAAATTGGCCGAGATATAATTGTCTTCCTACTTAAACTTCTAAAGTGAGATCTATTAAAGCTACATGTATTGTTAGAACTCTTAGCAAAAAATTTGGACTGCCCGCCCCGTCGTACTTTTTATACCTTTTCTAAAAAAATTTCACTACATTAAAGTTTTTACTTGCATTGGTCATGTGAATAGACAAAACATGCAAATTGAGATTCAATGCCTTGACGAACAAAGTGATCCTCTCTTCTCGTGTAGTCACAAACTACGTCGAATATCCAGACGAGCCATTGAACTTAGCTTCATAAGTATCTATAGTTATACCACCCTTTCCCAAAGACATGAACTCATCCTACTTTTGGTTATGCAATAACAAGGCATTGTATTTAATCCAGGTAAGTGGAAGCAAGACCTGCGATCAATATTCCACAAAGGCTCTCAACCACTGCTCAACCTTACATTGAAGAAGAAAGGTCAAAAAGTCAACCCCATATTGGTTCACAATGCCCAATTGTGAAGTTTCTCATAGCAATCTAGGATGAAGTCATACGCGTCCTCACTTTCAAAACCATGAAACACTAACGACTTTAACTTCAAAAACTTGGTCATCTTCTCATGCTCACTAACAGTCATCATATGGCCCAAAAAGTGAATGGAAGAAGGTATTAGCACTCAACACTCCATCAATCTTTGGAAGTTAAACAACAATGGTATTGAAAACTAGAGCCATATTACCTTGTACCAACCTACCCAAAGGGGAAGTCCTAATGTCCCAGCTTATGCATCCCTGTCTTATTCAACATCCTCTTCCACCTCAATATCCACATTCTTTTCTACCTTGTCTTGAGGTCATGGGGGGCCTCTTCCCTAGGTACATTCTTAGCTTGGAATTCATCCTGGAAGGTGTAACTGATATTTCAAAACATGTACCTCAACTAAAAAGTATAAACAATCGAAGTCAATTTATAGTAATCAATGTGAGTCAAAGTCGATCCAATTGCGAATTTCATTATAAAAATTATTTCACTTTCGCGATTACCCAAATGTTGTTATTAGTTCCTAAAAAGCAATTATGGAATATAGATTGGTTTAAGTTTTAATGTTCTAATTACTAAAATTGTTAAGAAAATCCATATTAACAATTAACAGAGTATTAAATCTAAAGTTGTGTTGAGAATTAAATGAAACTAGGATTGTGTTCTCCTTAACGCTACATATCATGTTTTTTAGTAAATGAGTTTTAGACATTTTTTATCTCTGCAAAATACAAGCGAGTTAGATACATCTAACATTTCTCAGTCTAATAAGATCACTTCCGTTTGATTCCTCTCAGACCTAGACTGTTTAAAGTTTTACTCTCGCTTAAGATAGTGTTAAATTTCATTTCTCTCAAACTTAAGCTTTGACTCCACTTCTTCAGGTTAAATAGCATTTTACAAACTATCATTATTCTTTCAAACATATAACAAAGTACAAACTAACTGTAATATCTGCATTTATAAGAATACATGAATAATGAAAGCTAAACTATGTTTTGCAAATATAAATTTCCTTCAACTAATCTTATGAAATAACACTTACATTTACGTCATAGATCCACAATTCCAGTTGTGGTATCTACCCATGATTTCGTATAAACTTACAAAGTTATATAATAAAAACATGCTAAGAAAGTACTTTAAAGTTATGTTAAATCGATAAGCACTTTATAATTGAAAAAAAAAATACAACTTTGAAACGTAACTCAATGTTAATTATCCCAAACAAAAGATAATAATATTTTAAACTTAGTCTCTTGTTCTAGATATGACGAGATCCAAACAAAGTGTTGAAAAAATGTCCTACTCAAAGTAGGACTAATCTGTTGCGCATCATCATGGGAGCCACCAAGGTCCTTCAAGGGCTTCATCATATGTAATCCCTTCATGGTCTTTCCTTGCACTTCTCAAAACTTGGGTCTTTAATGTCTGCCAATTGAAAGTCAGCATGAAAAACACCACGACTCGTGTCAATGACCATAGTCCATACAGGTGCCCGTGTTCTTCACTTGCATGTCACATCTCGAGAGAACCGCCTATTCCTAACACAACGTACTTGACCCCGAAGAGATCTTATACAATCCCTTAGCATCATCATAACATAAAGACATAGAATAATGCATTAAAATATAAAAATTTTACAATATCAGTCAACTTATTTTATAAAGAAAAATAGGAAACTAGACTTGGATGAATCCCTGTCTAGACATAACAGTACTATTAGGGTCAATCCCCTTACATCAATAAAGACTCCAAATATAGGAAATACAATGTACTCTAGATAATAGAAAGTAAACTAGAATTTACATATTGTCCTCTAACTTGCGGACTCACCAAGATTCACATAAAGAATTATTAGTCTCAACGACCGGTACCTACACTTACACTAAACATGTAGTTGAAGGGGTTTGAAGAATTAATTGTACAAAGCATGGAAGCATGCATAAATATATTAAATCCTGCAAAAAAGGACATTTATTTGAAATCATGCCTTTATCAAGTGTAAAAGCAAATATTCACATGTAAATGAATGTCCAAGTATAACCATACCATAAATCATTTCAGACTACCATAGCAATGCATAACTCACCTTGACTTCACCGAAGCTAACATTCATAGTTAAGGAAACATCACGTTTATAGTTCACAATAATCAAGTCATTACAAATACAAATTCATCACATGAACACATGGATTTATCTACATTAATGTCATAGGTAAACGACACAGCAAACTCCTTGATAGGTCTACATGTGCAATGTACAACTGAAGTCCTACACGCCCACTCATACCAACCAAAGCTTATGTATTAACAAGTTAACGATATATATCATGTTCATGTTCACATTTATACTAATGCTTCATGTTCATGTTCACATTTAAATTCATGGTTCATATTCATGCATGGTATACATTTACTTAATAAAGCATTATGTTGTTAAGCACAGACCACAATCACTCTCCAAGCCCTCTTGTGAAATATATGAGTGAAGTCCCATACCCCTACTCACACTTAGTAAGACACCTAAAGTAATCCTTGCACATGTCTTAAATTTGTGTTCTTGGTTCATGTTCTTCTTACGTCATGTCATGTCATGTCATGAATTTTAGTCTTGTCTTGTAGGGAAGTTTACCTTTAACCGACATAGACCATGTGAGCTACATGGAATCCGGTGTACTGCCCCATACCAAAAAGAGGTGTCCTACCTATCTAAGGTAGAACTAACATGGTTATCTTATTGGCCGATCAACTAGCTAATACACCTATATGGGCACATAATTATAGGATAGGGACATTTCTTCTAGAAACCAGGACTGAGTGATGTAAATGGTTATATCATGTTGCTATCCACTCGGCGCTAAGACAAATTCCCTTTTTATAGTAATATTCATGGAAGAATGCATATCACTCAAATATAATGGTTACATGGTATATCATGGATTCCTTATAATCCTTGCTAAGTGAATAAGTCTTTCACATTATGTTATTGGAAGAATGCATAGCACTCAAAAATCATTGTTTCAATGTAGCTCATGGATTCCTTAGAATCCTTACTAATTCAATAAGTGTTTCACATCATATTCATTATAATGTTCTTTACAATTAACAAAACATTGAAATCACATCATAGTAGTTGTAATGTGTAGGTAACTGTAAGGGTATAGGAGAAGAGGGTCTTGCATCGATTCCATCAACACACTATAACCATAAGATCACATTACATAGTTGAACAACAAGTTCATATACAATCTTCATCAACCTACACAATATATATCATTTTCCCCCCACTCAATGTGTCACAATTACACCTAAAGATACTACAATAGCCATGAATAAAAATAGATTCAATAACTATATTAACATTGATACAATTCATAGTAATCATGTTGCATCAAATACATTCATCACAATTTTTGAAATTGGGGTCATGGGGGAGTACATGGGTTTAAGGGGAATATTAAATAACCATTAAACATCAATTCATCAATAATATAAGAAAATTAACATATTGAAATATTTTTTTATAAAAAACCCATGGTTTGAATCAAAACCCTTGTTTTTGAACAAGTTATCGATTTTGAAATAAATAGTAAAAGGGATTCGTAGAAAAAAAAATTCCATGAATCAAGTCTCCCATACCTTGATTGATGATATGATCACAAAATTTGAATGAAAATGATGGATTTGGAACTCCTAGATTGAGTTTCTTCCTTATACTTTAATGGAGTTTAGAGAGAGAATATTCTGGGAAGAAAATGGGTTCGGTCTTTTGTTTGTTAGTTATGAGAGTTAAAAGACTTGTTTAATACATATAAATTCTTGAATATACTTAAACCAACTAAATATAACCGTCCCCTACTCAAACTTAATTAGTTGATGAATTACCATACCTGTCTACATAGGCTGAGCCTAGGAAGTATGTCCAGGCCATATTCACGAGTCCCCATTCATGGGGCGTGGTTTGAACCATGGACCTTACTATTCACTTGTGATTTAATTTTTGTTTGAGAGGGAATAATCATGGTCTTTGTGATGAGACTAAGTCTAATGTTACGAGACCCTTCCATGGAGCATGAATTGGCCCACGAACCATAACACAAATCCGTGAATTTGGACTGGGACATGGCATTCTGGGGATCTTTTGAGGTTGATATGGCTGGACACACGACAACCATGTACTGGGCATGAGTCATCCACGCCTCCTAGTCTTCATTTCGTGGATAGGACTATGTTTGGGTAGCTTTTATAGCAACCCATTGTCCCTCGTTAAGGGCCAATGGGGGTCCTTGAGAGGGAGGAGGGGACATTCTTTGACGTTTAGGGACTAAAACCTAGGTACTAGGTTAGGGGAGTTATTTTACAACTTTTATCTTTACGCTTACCCTATTTAGAACACTAGACGTCATTAGATCTTATCTTAGGTATTACATTTCAGTGTTACTTATCTCCTCAGGGACATTCTCCCAAAATGAAAGACACCATCATACTACGTAAAAAACACAGCACTTCAGCCCAATCATGCCATGATACTTTTAATGAGGCAAAACTCCACTTGTACTAATCAACAGTGGAAATATTCAAGAGGAGGAAACTTCAACTCCATTCAAACATGGTTAAGCATAAAAGAAAAGTCGGAAGTACTCTCTAATTTCCAATATCCATGTACCATCATTCACTGAGCAAATGGGAGGAAAAAACTACCTTCTCCTCATCAAACAAGCTCAACACAACAATATTAAGCCAATATGTCTTTTCATCACAACATATTTAGGCATGCTCATCATATAATCTCATGGGGTCAAAATGTACTCACACCTCATGCCAATCAACACGAGAAAACAGGATTATCGTGAACTCAATGTGTGTGTGTGGTTTTGTGTGTATAATCTATAAATATAATATATGTATATATATATATATTTTATATCATGAATTCTTACAATTAATGCACACATAGGGACTCATTCAATACACTGACTTCTAAAATACTAAACTTATGATACTATTTACCTCAAGCTTAAGTCGGCAGTAGATCAATACAGGATGAGTATAATGTATTGGGGGGAAAAAAAAATATCGGCCTCGGCCTCTGATGTTGCACCCTCAACTAAATGATTCCTCCATAGTAAATTAACGGAAGATACTTCTTTGTTCCTTACATTCTTCACTTGGCGGTCCAAAATCTCAAATGGGACCTCTTCATAAGAAATGTTCTCATGAACAATTAAACCTTCTAAATTAAGGATGGACACCAGATCACCAATGCATTTCTTGATCATAGAGATATGAAACACGGGGTGAATCTGAGCGAACGCACTTAGCAAATGTAACTCATATGCCACCTTCCAACAATTTTTATGATTTGGTACTAACCCACATATAGAGGACTAGGATTCTCATTCTTGTCATACCTCATAACACCATTTATAGTTGAGATTTTCAAGTAGACCCAATCACCTACCTAAAATTCAAGATCCTTTCTTCTATATTGTCGTCATATGTGTTATGCGGAGTTTGGGACGTATTCAACCTCTCTTATATAAGTAAAACTTTCTCAATGGAATCATGTACTAGTTTGGATCATATTAGAGTAAACTCGCCTACCAGAAATCACCAAATAAGAGATCTACACCTTCTCTCATATAGTGATTTATGGAGACATGGCAATGCTATAGTGGTAACTATTGTTGTAGGAAAATTCTATCAAAGAATAATGATTGTCCCAATTACCCTTGAAATAAATCACACCTTCCTTCTACATGTATTAGAAGGTTTGAATGGTGTGCTCAACTTGACCATACATTTGAGGGTGGAAAGTAGTACTAAGTTGAACATTTGTACCGAGCCCTTGTTGGAAAGAACTCCAAAAATGTGATGTAAATTTAGTACCTTGATATTATATGATATACAAATAAACCCCATGTAATTTCACCACCTCCTTGATATACAACTTGGCATAGTCTACCACCAAGACGGTAACCTTGATAGGAATAAAATGTGCTGATTTCCTCATCCTTTATACTATGACACAAATAGATCCATATTGCCTTCGAGTACGAGGAAAACAAATAACAAAGTTCGTATTTAAGTCCTCCTACTTCCAAGTGGGAATATCTTTATCATGAAACAAACCTCCAAGTTTTAGATGTTCGGCCTTGACTTGTTTACAATTCGGACATTTGGACACATAATCCGCTATATCCTTCATCATACCATTCAATCAATATACTTCCCGTAGGTCACAATACGTCTTGGTTTCCCCCGAATGAATAAAATATTAAAAAACACGAGCCCCTTCTAGTATTTCTCTCTCAAACCATCGACATTCGGAACAAAAAATCTACCTTTTTATTTAAGCACCCCATTTCCCCCTGGAAGAAAACCTCAACAGACTGGTTGAGAACCGATTCTTTCAACTCCATCAAATAGGATCAAGGTGATTCATAGACTTTACATCCACTAGAAAGGATGATTCAGAACTACGATGAATAAAACCTCCACCCTTGGAGGAATGCATTAGTTTGACACCTGACCGGGCCAATCTAAGCACTCACAAACTAATTATTTCTTCTCTTCTTCTACATGAGCCACACTACTAATGAAAAGTCTACTTAAAGCATCCACAACCACATTAGCCTTGACAGGGGTGGTATAGGACAGTCATGTCATAATATATCAACAAATCCTCCCACCTTTTTTGTCGGACATTTAAGTAGTTTTGGATAAATACATATTGAAGACTCTTGTGGTCGGTAACCATCTGGCATGTAAGCCCTTATAATGTGTTTCCAAATCTTCAAATCAAACACAAGGGGGCGGGGTGGGCGAGGGGTCATGTGTTGGATAGGTCGGGCAGAAACCGGGAGGTTCCTAGAAGCATGGGGGTGGATTACCATCATGAACCGAGGCCACTGACGAGGAAGAAAATGGACCCTCAAGTTCCACACGGTGAACACAGGAATCAAGAAGTCACCTCACACAACCTCTCAGAGCAAGTATCCTAATATAACTCTAAAATAACAGAGAGTTAAAACGTTCTTAAACACGAATATACTTCATATACTCAACGCAGAGTTTTCTTTAAAACAGCTACGTGTAACTACGTCTCTTTAAACACTCTATACTTGGAATGTACAACATAGTGAACTCAGACCAACAAGACTTAAAATAAGACTAATGACCTAAAAGGAGCCGTGGCCGTGTCCTCGAATCAAGGAGGTTCTCACCAATAACTTCATCTTCAACCCTTACAAATCTATCCATCCCTCCAATGGCATATCATACTTGTCCACTTTCTCACTGTAGTCAAAGGGAAAACGGGGGTTAGCCACATTGAATCCACTTAGAATAGAGACATGTTTTCACAATATTTTGATAAAAACCTTCGTAAGAGAGTTGAAGAGACATAACACAAGTCAATAATCACATATAGAACACATTCAACTAACATCAATCACATAAGCATATTCACATAGACCCCCACAAAAGGTTATCCTAAGACACACCTAAGTAAGGTATAAAGCAACCACCGATACAAACCCTTCACACCTACCTAGATGATCCTCAAGACAACATAAAGTAAGTTATTACATTTTATCACATATCACATAAGTCCATATTCAATACACAAGTCTTTGCATCATATAAACTCCCTACCTTAGGCTACATAGACCATACTAGCTAGGCATGGAATCCAGAGTCTCCCCTACTGCAATAAAAGGTGTTGTACTTGCCAAGGGTAGAACTAGGAAACATCCCATGTAGGCATATGGTTAAAGAATATCAAGGTTTGTTTTACTCTAGCCTTAACTTAAGTAGATTGTATCCCTAAGCATACTCACTCGGTTCTAGCGTTAGTTCTCATAGAGTAATTGGCAATCACAGGGATATGAACTAGGTACTAAATATTTCATACCAATCAGAAATACACCTTACCTAATGGTTAAATCTAGGGCCTACCACACATGGTTACATGAGTTCTGACTTCTTAAGGATGCTTTCATGTCTTTGCAGCCAACCTATCCCTTAGTCCATCATTCACACGAGAAAGATATCACGAGAAGGATACCATTACGACTTTCAACTTCAAGGTTATCATTACCTACTTTTAATATTTCAAGGTCATACATTAATCATTCACACATACAAGACAAGGGTGCTTTAACCTACCAAATCAAGGAAAATCACATATTCATATATCATTCATGCATCAGGAAGAGGGACTTAGGTCTACCAATTCAAAAAACATTATTCATTATATATTACTCATACCATGTCATTCAAGTACCAAGTCGAGACACTAAGTCCACCACACAAGATACCACATCAGCGCATAAATAGACTCATCAAAGTCTACTATAGTCACACATAATCATTTAAGAATAAAATATTTTAACCTCACAAATTCATACACAAGATTATAACATAAGACACCTCTTACAACTCTTATCATCCGCTAAAATTAGTGTAAGAAATATCATGAGATTAAGCATTTTACTAAATCACAGAGCATGTACAAGATAATTACTTCCTATTTTTTGCAATTATCTGATTACACATATATTTCCTCATAACTTCACTTACATAATCATAAAGTGCTATAGTTGCATATTCAACAATGATCACATTACTTCAAATATACTTCTTCAACTAATCACATTTAAGTCAATAATCAAACTTCACATTATACAGTCAACTAACTTTATCTGATAGGACTACAATTTACATAATAATGCGACAACAATGTTCCCCAGCACTAATCAACAACCTGACACGGGCACATATTTGACCATACCAATGAAGATATATTCTATAAAATTCTACATAATATAGAGAGATCAAGCCAACTTACCACCTTTACATTATCATCATCAACATTCCTTAGTCATTTCGATTAATTCAACTCACGAAGTCTCTTACCCATAGCCATAACAAAAATTCTAAACCAACAATCCAACAATATACAATATAAAGATAATCATTTAAGATAACCTACTTACAATTCTAACATGATCTTTACATAAATCAATAGAAAAAAGCAATCTACACATGATCAATTCACCCATAGTATGGCCAAATATAGAGGTTTTACAAGGTCAAGGATTAATCGATATTTTCATTGGAAAAAATCAATTATATATCAATTATATCATATTTTAATATTTGAAAACATTTCATGAAAGAACCCTGACATAGAGTAGAAATTGGAAATTTTCTTTTTTTTTGAAATCATTGAACATCACTTTGAAATTGACACTAAGGTGATGGAAAGCTTTATTTGAAGATTTACCATACCTTATTAGAAGAATCCAAAGAGAATTGAATAAGAAACTCCATTGAAAATCCATTATCTACATCCATCTTAACGTTGAGCTCTCATTGAGGTTTTTGAAGAAAGTTTGGGAGGGAAAAGGTTTTGACTAAGGTGTTAGGGTGTTAATGAGAACTAAATCACTTCAGTACTATTAAAATACAAAAAACACATAAATAAACTATCGTACTAATTTATAAGATTTGGGGTGAATTTCCCAAAACACCCCAACCTTGGCGGAAAATTGCAACCAGCGCAGGTGCCTATCGACTCCCACCCATCGACGGACTGTCAAAAAGTAAACGCCCCATCGTTTGTGGTCCGTTGTTAGGGTATTCAGCTTCCCAAAGAGCACGCCTTCAGGATTCATTGACGCCCCAAGTCGACGAGCAGTCGTTGATTGCCACTCTTAGGAAGTCTTGCCCTTAGTGGGTCGTTCTCTAGGGCACCTTGTAGTCCCTATTAAGGCCCGTACCCAGACCTTTAAACCCTCAAATTAACATTCTAGGTTTCGAGAAACCTACCCCTAATCATTTTTAATGCAACAAACAATTACAAACATCAGGCACACACAAACATAGTAGCACATCCAAAGGCTAACTTTCGAATGTCATGGACGTTTTTGGATGTTTGACATTAAAACCCTAAAGATTGTCTTAAAACACCATCATTTATAAATTAAAGACCTTACAAACTCACTACTCACACATAAGCACATGAAAGCACATAAAGACTAGTCGTCGAACGTCCTGGTCGTCCCTTAATGTATGACTTCAAACTCAATCGGAACCCTTCAAACTAACAGATTCACTTGTATTTAAGGACTGTTAATAGCTTACATAAGTGTGTATG